>JAVQJL010076457.1:0-25841 GCA_036024295.1 Nannoperca obscura
GAGAGAGAGAGAGAGAGAGAGAGAGAGAGAGAGAGAGAGAGAGAGAGAGAGAGAGAGAGAGAACAGTTAGACTTAGGGAGTCAGGACATGATCCCTCACCAGCTTCCCACCAGCTGCCAGGTGTGTTGTGTTTGTACCCTAATCTTGCCACAGAACTACATCTGTGCTCCCATACCTTTACTTTTGAGTGTTTGTGTGATGTCTACCACACAGACTATTTTAAATATCATTTTTAGATTCAACCTCCGTTTTTGGCAAATGTTTGTGGCAAAAACAGGCATTGTAACCAGTCAGACAAAAGTAGGTTGAGAGCAGGTTTCTTAAAAGAATCTCCATGAGTCTCCTTCCACCTTGTTATCCCCAGCATGCTTGCCTGTGACTATAAATGGAGGCTGGCTGTTAGCAAAGGGAAAGGATGCAGACTGTCACTGCTGTTATGAATACCTTCTGATCCCCCCCCTGGGTTCCACTTCGTCTTCACTTTCCTATCTTTTGCATTGCTTCTGCTTTCCCCTCTGTTCTCTCAGTGTGCTGTACACATCTGCAGACGCTGGCTATACAGGCAGTGAAATAATCCATCAATAATCAATAACAGGCATTGCTGACAGCTGTCTGAATAGTCAAAGCTCAGTCAATGTCTTTTCTGAACACAGACAAGTCTAAAGTCTTCTCCAGATTTTGATCAGCAATTTTAGGCATCAAAAGTAATTACAGACCCCAACACCATTGTACATTTGTGGCTTCTACAGTCAGAAGTTTAAGTTTAAGTTTGTGCAACAATCTAATTAAAGCATATTGATGAACAGGGACCAGGTTATGTATCTGAATATAACGTAGGGGCTTAAATCATCTCATCTTACAGTCACCCAATAGTGGCTGCTTGCTTGTCCCACCTGAGCTTTAATACCTTCACCCAAATTTGGATTTTGTTTTGTCACTCCAGGCTTCAAAATGTCCCTTCACAAACCTGTAGGTGACTCCATGTCTTCCCCCCGCCTATGATGAGGCCAGCTCAGTCAGAAACACAGTATGTACTGTATATTTAGCCTTCCTGTCGCTCATGCACACATACTTGGAATGTCAGATGACATATTCTACTTTGCATAACAACCCTGGCACAAAAATAGCCCTTCTTGTGCGTTCCCTCCTGTAGCGCTCGGAGCTATCCCTGCACAAGCATGGCGCCTAAACCAGCTTAAGCAAATCAAACTGGCTGGTAAATCCAGCTACTAGAATATCAGAATTCTTCACATTCTCTAACACCATAGTAAGCTCAGAGTATACAGGCTAATACCATGTCAGTGTAGGAGCAGACCGGATTCCATCCACTCCCTCGCACCATTTCTCCTTCACTATCAGTTGAATCAATAGTAATTTAATCTGCAAACGTAATTCAGTGATGTGGCAAAATCATCCACAAATCACAACCAAGTAGGGAATCAAACCACAACCCATGTCCTACATGTACTACACTTGCTCAGAGATACTACCGTTAGGCTTTAATGAGCATGGGTTCTTGGATGATGAGGATGATGATGATGATTGAAAGTGAAGGTGTGTTCCTGACAATGAGCCTCTGATACAAAACTCAAACCATCAATAGATTTTGGTGGGTCAGCAGCTCCTTTAAAGAGCATGAGGTTTTCCAGGCTGCTGTGTAAAATCATTTTCACACCACACCAGTAGGATTTCTCTGGTGAAGCATCTCACACACATAAGTAATAATCATACAACATATTCAGTAGGTTTTGCTTAAGGACTAAATTCCAATACCCAGATTAGTCTTATTTTAAAAAGAATTATTGTCATCTGGGCGAACCTTTCTTGTGGTCGACAACTAACTACAGTGTTTTAACCCCCGTTATCTTAACTGTGTACTTACAAGCGAGCATAAAAATCACAAAATTCCTTATAGACTTTGACATCGCTCTTCCGTCTCTGGGACTTGGATACCGGGACCTCAGCCTCTCCCCCGTCACCATCCTGAAGCCTCTGGTGGTAACCGTTCATCTCCCCATGATGAAAATGGTCCGGGGCTTCTCCATCCTCAGGTATTGACGGCGGCAGGGCACGGCTATTCATCTCCATACTCATCGAAAACTGTCCAAATTAACTGCAAAAGTCCACCTGACCACCTTTATATAAGTCACTGCCGTCAAAAACTAAAAACGCTCCAATAGAAATCCTCTGTGCTTGTTCAATGTAAGTTTCCAGTAATGAGAATGGCAATCCAGTAAGCAGTTGGAGCTGTAATCCACATTGCAGGAAGGAGACCGAAACACTGATCAGACTGCACTGTGAGGAGTCTCCCTCTCTCTCTCTCACACACACACACACACACACACTCCCTCTTACACTCATTCCCACGTCAACCCTTTCTTTTTTTTCCTCTCACACACACACACACACGCTCAGAGTCTCCCCTCCTGTCACACTCGCAGTCTATTCTTGGGCAGGTTACTGAAATTAAAGAGCCCAACCTGACGCCTGTCCAGACAGAGGTCCTCC
This sequence comes from Nannoperca obscura, assembly GCA_036024295.1. NCBI lineage: Eukaryota > Metazoa > Chordata > Actinopteri > Centrarchiformes > Percichthyidae > Nannoperca > Nannoperca obscura. Next base: position 2,509 of record JAVQJL010076457.1, read on the forward strand.
ACACACACACACACACACGCACACACACACACACCACTGTTGTATTATTACAAATGTTTTGCATCCCTAATAGTCTAGGCTAATATCCACCGATGCTAATAATCTGCCTGTGTTTATATATATATATATGTGTGTGTGTGTGTGTGTGTGTGTTTGTGTGTGTTAAACAGCTGGAACTCTCAGCTTTCTGGGAGATATAACAACGTGGCTCCAACTCAGTATTGCGCAAAGTGGGAATGTCGCACAAGAAGAAGAAGAGGAGCTGAAGTAGTGGGAAACCAGTATGACTAGAACATAACAGACCGTTTATATAAACAGTGAATCTGAACTGATGTAATGCAGAATTTCTATACTACTGATTTTAACTGCATGCATGCTCCCCTTGGTTCACATCATCTGCTAACACAATGTCTCCTTTTGCTACTCAAAGGACGTTCATGTGCTTACATTACTGGATATATAACAAGAGCCACGTTTGGCTTTGATCGCCACACTGTGCACATGCCAGGTAGCTGGAGTCTTTCACATTTACCTTCACCATTTCCATACCTAACCCTCCATACTGGCAAACCATGTCATGTGATTGTTTATCTTTCCCTGACAGGATTAAAAGTCCGGACATAATGGAAACATGGCACGAGGGACTCAACAGTCAACGGCTCGAATATCAGTTTAAAACATCTATCTGAAGCTCTCAAGAGCTACAGTTACAAAATATGTTAATCATCCTTAGAAATCCCATATTGGTCTAAACCTTCCTCTAAACCCACAGATCTGTGCTACTCTCGGTAAATGATAGCTATTTATGTGGTTAAACTCAACTGGCATCTCAAATTAATGACCACTTCCCAAACCATCAAAACAGCACACAGTAAAACCCGGTATGGAAATACACTCCAGTGAGACAAACCCGTTTGATGCACAACGCCTGTGTTCATCCTGCAATGCAAGTCAAACCATGCATAAAGAGTCAAAATCACAATGTTCTGTGTGTCCAGCTGAAACATGTCTCTGAGTCCTTCAGTGTCTTCTACAAATAGACACCCAGTGGAGCCTCAATTCCAAACTAGGTGCTGGCAGCTGCTGTTTTGTGTGTGTGTGTGTGTGTGTGTGTGTGTGTGAGTTTGTATACATACTAGGGGCCAACTCTACCTCCCCTGAAAGGGGCTGCCAAACTGCATAAAACATCTGAAGTAATTTATTCACATATTTATTCATTTAAATCCAGCTGCAGAATTTGAGGAGCGATTTGATTTGTTTCTAAACTGCATCATCTTTGCTAAATGCATCATATTGTCATGTTTTAATTGTTTCCAGGCTGTGCTCAAAGCACAAGCAGTGGTGTATTTTTTGTGAATTGTATTCAGTACTGCATGACACCTTCACTTTTACAATCTATTTAAACTATTCAGTCTTTATTAAGGGACTGTTCAGAAATGAATGACATAATGAGCCAAACATTTCACCGGGCACCGTCTAAAGCCTCAAGAGTCTTTCTAAAACAGAACAATGAGTGCAACAAAGTCACCTGTCCTTAGCTGGGGCTCTGTGGGGAATTTCATCCACTGAGAACCAGTGCTGAGTGATTGGGGTACAATGGACAGAGGGTGGATGCTTAACAGGAAACATGCGTAATGTGTAATCTTGGTTCCGGACGTTGCCAAGTTGCAGGGTGTTCCACCCTAAAGTGAGAGCTCGAGAACTATACAGCTCTCTGATGTCCAGATTAATATAACATTGTGCATTGTTCATATTTGGTTTAGGCTAAATTAAACATCAGTATTGAGCACTATGAAGCATTTAAATGTATGTACATTTAAGACAAAATAAAAGTAGAATACAAATTTAGAGTCAAAATAATGAGATTGAGGCTAAAAATGGCACTGCAACATGCTGCTCTTTATGACCAGCTTCCAACTACCACTACTGACAAGAGATCAGACCACAGTTTCAACAGGGATAGAACAACAAAAAACAGACACACAAACAAATAGAACAGACACAATGATAAATTAAAGTTACACAACACGGAAAGTTCCTTCCAGTGAAATAGACAAGAATACAAAACATTGCGCTCTTGCAGCTGCATAAAGAGTGAAGTTGGTTGTGACAGTTAGTGGTTTCCAGTTTGGACACCACATTGCCAACAAAGCAACCACTGCAAAAAGAGAGTGGAATATTACTTTCAATGATACGATAATAAATAGTAATATAGGATATTCAAATGGTAATTTCTCAAACATGACTGTGTTCAGTCATTTGATGGATTGGACCAATTTAGTGCTGATAGTGTGTCGTCTCATGGCAGCGTCAGATTTTGACATTCTTGGTAGACTTCACTGTGACCCTGGCCTGTAGAAGTACTGCATATAGGCTGACACTATGTTGTCCACTGGTAGTTTAATATTACAATTCTAACAGGATCTAAAAGGAATAAGCAGAAGTTATTTCAGAAAAAGATCCAAAGTTGTCAATGCCTGAGAGAGAGAGAGAGAGAGAGAGAGAGAGAGAGAGAGAGAGAGAGAGAGAGAGAGAGAGAGAGCATGCTGACATGAATGTTAACCTGAGCTTAAAAATGGCTACAGCAACTGTCAGCAGTCGACAAAGTGTCTCTGGTGTGTTCCCCCTGCAGGATAGGATTTTAAGACTCCCTTACAGGGTCATTAAAGGTCACTGGCGAGGTCACAGGTCAGGTCACTCACGCCAAAGACTTGGAAAACAAGGTAGGAAATACTCTGTTCCTGAATGAACTGACCTCTGTAGCCGTTATGGATTATTATGAGGGGGTTTGTGTGTATAATCTACTGCTGCAGTTATTCTCCACAGTCATGTGCGCTTGGCTCTCACAGTCTGCATTTAAGCCAATAACACACTCCCAAGGCTTGGTCCATTCCATTTTCCATCTGCAAAAACAATATGTAAACAAATAATAGCTAATTCCATAACAAGGTTTTTCCCATGGACATTTTATATTGTGTCCCAAAAAGTGATGCTACACCTCCTGAACGCCCGAGGATGATCAGACCAGGATTTGTTTGCAATGCAAGGCTTGTGAGAACTATGTGATCCTGGACGAATCTGTTTCCAGTTGATGCTTGGTAGGCGTTTAATTTGGATTTGTCTAATTCGCTCGTCTTTAAACTCGAACAATGAATATATAAATATAATAATTCTTTCATAACACACAATCCTGGAGTTAAAATTGTATTTAACATGTGTCCTGTGGTTGGCTGAATGGAACTGTGTCAAGCTGATCGAGGCCAAAGAAACAGATCAAACACACCCTGCTCACACACCCACAACCCCCCTCACACACACACACTTTGTCAACAGCATGGCAACACAGACATGAAGGCTGCTTGGGCTAAACCATTTTTCCTTTGGCAAGGGATAGAGAGTTGGCACACTAACACAAGCATACACACGCACACACACACACACGTAACGCTCAGTGACACACACTGATTCAGTGACTGTGCAAACATAATTCATGACTAACATTTCCTTTGTTTTGCACTTCTTGTTCCAGACGCCCAGTTTGACCTGCATCACCAGTGAACTCTACAGGACAGCCAAGAACACACACAGCCCGGAAGATCTGCTTTCACATACAGAAAACGTATTCCAAACCACGGTGTGTTTCCCCCGGGGATCAGTGGTGCCACTTAATGATAATGGGGCTTGGAAGTGTGGGAGACAGCAGATGTTTTGTGGAGCAATTTCCGTTTTTATTTCATACCACAGTTGTTTTCATGGTAAGCGCTACTTAAACCTAGTTAGCATTTAGCTGCACAAGTCTGAATACAAAACAGAAAGGTATGGGAAAGCACTTTATAAGGATCCCAGCAGAAACTTCCTGCTAGTTTTCATGGCTTCAATAGCTTCGTCCCTGCTGTATATTGTACTGAATTTTCAGGCGCTTAGAAATTGAGACCTGTGGTGGAGCAGATGGGAAAACATTTCTTGCAAAGAATGCACTTCTGACTGTCGTCATTGTGTTGAAATGTGAAAAGGTTCCACACAACAAAATGGGATTCTTGTTCCGCTACCAGCAAGTTTTTAGCTAAACTAATAACAGGTATATTGTCTTTCTCACCACCACCGGAGGGGTTTCCTTGCGTGCTCATTTCTGTTGATCTCCTAAAGCTTTATCCATGGTCTTACTCCTTTGTCCCTCTCTCACATGCTTTGCTTCTACTCCATCTACCTCCAGCACTACTGTATGAACTTCACTTGAATGGGAAAGTGTGTCCAAACCTTTGACTGGTACTGTATACTAGCATGTTTATTTACTGCAGGTAAGCTTTCACTTTTTTAATTAAGTTTAGATTTAGAAGTTTAGGTGCCCAGTAAGAGCTTAGGATAGACTGCATGGTGTGAACACAATATAAAAAACCCACCTGACCCTTATTTTGACATTGTATGGGGGTTTTGTGAAGTGTTTGTGATTAGACTGGGGAGTACTCTAAAGAGAGCTCCCTCTTTCTGTCTACATTCCTCACATTACTCTACACATTCCTCTAATCACTTCAGAATCACACACACACACAAAGAGAGAGAGAGAGAGAGAGAGAGAGACCGAGAGGTGTTTGTTAAAGACTGAAAAAGAACATCCAAAACTGAGTGACATGATCTTATTGCAAAAGTCTGCATATGTTGCACGTTGTCCATCGCTGCTGGTCACATAACTTAGAAGAACTCAGCCATCAGCTGCAGTATTTACTGATCAAGATAAAGCCCACTTTAAATAGTTTACAAAATCTATTACTGTAAAAAATGTAACTTATCAGGAGAAATGAGGACCTTAGGAATGGATCGTATACCAGCTTGCCAAACACCTCCATAAACAATCGGTCAAGAAATGCAACACAGGAAAGTAAGCTTGCAACGAGCAGCACAGAAGGTGTGGGACTGGTGACTGACAGGCCGTCCGCTCATGTTAAAAGCCATCTGATGCGTTTACACATGGCCTTTTAAAATATATATTTTTTTTAATTACCACCATTTCTTAGACAACCTATGGAGATGCTGGACTTTTTGACAGGCATTGGCAAGTTTTACAAACCCGGTATGGTTACTGTTGATTTCTTCATTCTCAAGTGTTCCCTTATTGCACCATCAAGCTCAGGAGCCATTTAAAGTGACGGGTTCTGCTCTAAAGAATCAAAAGGGGCTTTTCTACTGCATAGAACACTTTTAGTTAACAAGTGTACACTGTCCGGTACATATGGAGTCTCCTGTACAGCTGGCGGGCTAAATATCAACGACAAGACCTACAATATGATGCAAAAGAAGCGCCAGTCATCATAGAGTTGAATCAAATTGTTCTCAACATTTCACTCTAATAATGTGACATTTGACAGAGGATTAAAAGCCTCACAAAGGTAGACTCACCTGACGCGGTCCCCAGCCAGACTTCCATAGCTGTCTGGTCTCTCCTGTCTTCGCCTGTACAAGTCTGAGTTTGACAACTCTTTCAACCTCAGAGAGTTCATCTCCCCTAAGCCTCTGGCACTCCCTTCCTTCCTGCCCTCAGTCCACAGAAAGTGTGCGTGTGAATGTTTGAAGGATTAAGCCTTGTGCTGCTCTCCTTCTCCTTCTCTCTCAAACCCGGCTCACACCCTTGAGGAAGGACATATACAGAGGTGTGGTTTCACAGCCTGGCCTGCACACCTATCAACTACTCCCCCCCCCCCCCCTTGTAGCAGGTAGAGGGAAAACGCCTCGGAGAAAAGGAGAAAGAGGCGCAGAAGTAGAGACAGGCATTGCCTTTTCTAACCTTTACCCCCGCTGTCTCTATTTACCTCCTACTTGTTTGAGGCTCATTCCTCTGTTTAACAAGAAAGCCCGAGATGGACAAGAGAGGATACGGACAACCGAAGGGACAAAGAAAGGCTATTTAGCACACACATATACAATGGCACACTGTTAGTACTGATAACTAGTGATGTGGAATAGAGACTAAATTCTAAAACAAAAATTCTTACACTATATATATTTATACATAAGATTTTAGACCCCTCATGTTTGGATGGTAAAGAGCCGTGACAGTGACAAAGACATGTACTATGGCAGGAGATTTTACAGTTAAACATTGACAGAAACAGGACACCTGTACAAGATAATAGTAAATATTAACCAGTAAAATTCACTAGAAATTAAAATTACTATGAATTGTGGAAAATGTCATCTAAATACAGTTTCCATTCAACATGTAGACACAACATGTGTGATAAGACAATACTGGCAGATAGAGTCGTCATCCGAAGTACAGCCCGAGCTGTGAGCATAGCATCATTTCAGCTTGTGCAATAAAAAACTTACACAATAACCTGATGTACCAATGTTCTAATGATAAAAACTATGATCGGCCAGCAAGCTGTCTCATCCTGGCCAGGCACTAGAACTGTGTTTTGAACACAGTAAGGAGTAATACTGCAGGTATCTGCACTGAGGTAAAAGAAAAAGAAAAAAACAACCCCAAGAAGCTTGAAGTCGGGGTTTCAATCTGAACAGCAGCTTGTTTAGAAGGACGGGAACACAGACTGAGTAAAGCTGCACATATGGAATAATGCCACCTATTATGGAGTCATATTTTCAAGTCTCAAGCGTTGTAAACTGTGAGCTTATTTCCCAGCAGGAACAACAAACTATTGAAAAAGAAGGAAAATGTCAGTTTATGAATAATTCATCACAATGTTATGTGGGAACAAGAGATCCTCCCCCGACATGCCTCTCAGACATGTTTAATTACAAGCAAAACGCTGACACGTCACAGACGCAGTGACATGATTGGTCAGAGGACGTGAAACCAAACAAGCAAAGTCAACAAGCAGCCAAAGAAGAAACAGATGTCAGCAGAGCTCAGGCTGTAAAACACAGCATGCTGACTAATTACAGATCTAAATCTGAGAGTGCTCATTTAAGTTAACGGTTTATTCTGTGTATGCCATTCAGTCAATACCTGTACCTGTCATTCTAGATATTTCAAAGGTATGAAACAGCTGATGGTGTTAAAAGTGTGTGGGTGGACTAATGGCTGACTAATCTCTCTGCTTAATATGTACAGACAGGTACATGCCCTTCACACTGTGCAGATTCACCTTCAGCTTGCCTTGACCTGTTCGGCATTCCACAAGGGTTTGCGAATGCACACGCACGCACGCACACGCACACACACACACGCGCACACAGACGTGCGCGCGCACACACACACACACACACACACACACACACACGCGCATGCAAGCAAAGTAGAAGCGTAGAATGTGAATGTTGAACTTCAATGTGAGCTTCACAGGCTGACGTGTCTAAATATGCCAGAACATGATGGATCACAGGTTTCACTTTAAGTTCAGCTCACTTTCGACACGGTCCGTTTGGGATCGGTGCGTTCTCCTTAAGACTCAAAAGCGTAATTGTAACTGTATCTGTAATATATTTTAAAATCTCAATTAGAAGTGCCAACCTGTTAGGTCATCTGCTCTGGATGAGATGTGTAAGGAATGATGCCACTATGACTTATCACACACACACACACACACACACACACACACACACACATACCTTCAGCTGATACAGAGCAGACACTTCCTATGCAGCCAACCTCTCTGGCACATGCGTGCACTGCCACAGTGTGGACATCACTGGTACAACAGCTACTCAACACTTTGATCTCTAACCTCATCACTGCAAACCTATGACAAAGTACAATGAATTAAATAAATAACATTAGTTTGAGTCCTGAAATCAGCAACGTGGCATTTTCAAAACTGAACAAACGTAGCATGATTTATTATTATGTTCTAGTCGTTTTAAGTTGAAGTATCTTACCGTTTCTCTGCTGTAATAAGGCTGTTATTCCATAGGACCTGTTAATCATTCATTTCAACTAATAGGAATCTATCAGAGGAAGTATACAAACAAGTACACACACACACACACAACAGCCCAAATGCTGTACCGCCTCTCAATAATGTATAACGGACATCAAGCCGACTTCCTTATACAGTATTCAAAGGTACACTGAGGTGTTAGACAATACACAAATCTATAAACAATGCAATACCATGGCGTGTACATTTAACATGAAGCTAGTAATGGATCCTGATGCTACTACAATTATTAATAGTTCTAACAGCAACGTATAATCATCTTACCAACAATCCGTGTCAAACTGTAGTGAGGATGTGTTCGTTGTTGCTAAAGTCCCTTTGCTGTCACTGAAAATACTGCCACTGCTGTTATCTCACGTTGCATGGCCACATCACTTCCTGTTTGCTGTGAGAATATATGTGTGTATGTATGTGTGTGTGTGTGTGTGTGTGTCCACCATTATGTGTTTCTGAGAGATGGGTGAATGTAATACTTCTAGCCGTGTTACTGTGTGTGGTTAAGGCTATTGGTTTTTAAGCTGCCTGTCAGGATGGAGGTGGGGTGTGAGGAGGAGGAGGAGGAGGAGGAGGAGGAGGAGGAGGAGAAAGATTCAGGAAGATCAAATGTGGTGTAGAGAAGAAGAGGAAGGACTAAGGCGTTGTCCTTCCTTTAATGACCACACTGAAAGGATAATCAAGCAGTTCTCATAGACCTGCTATGTTGAGTGTGTGTCTCCAGCTTCCATCGAGGAGGTGAAAGGGCGACCACACTGACTGCCACTGACACATTGTGTGGGATCCATTACTATTTTCAGTGTATGTATTACTCTGTTTCAACCGGAAGGGTGAGGAAACTTTGCTGACAGATGAGTAAAATCCTCCCACAGCACAGCGCTCTAATTTTCCTGGTCATACATCTTGGAGAAAGATTATAGAGATGTCTTGAGGTGGGAATAAAAATAGTAATAGTAAAAAGAATAATTTAGTAATAGTCTCTTGGAAAAACACACACACACACACACACACACAATCTACCGTAGACCATCGGTCAGACAGTTATGTATCGCTGCGTACTAAGCCCACATTACATACATGAAGAAAAACACATGTGCATAGTGTTTATCATTAACAAAAGCAGTAGTTGTGTCACTTTGTCACAGCCTCGCTGGTTTCTGCTCTGCTCTGTTCAGTTGTTGCAATAAGCAAATGTTGATGCATAAATCTACTATAGATGTGAACATAAGACTTCTTAAGTCTGCCTCACAATAAATGCATTTTCATGTGAGGATCTGGTAGGGCTTTATTGTGCTTCAGAGCATTAAGATCATGGGACATCCAAACTTTAGCTACTATAGAAACCCATTGTACCTCATGTTAAATAATACAGTGTATCTATACGCTACAGTATGTGTGAGTTGCAATAAACGTTTCATACTTCTTCACACCAAGTTAGTACACACACACAGTCCAAACCCTACATCACACAAGTTCACCGCTCTTCCAAACAAGGACTGATCCACACTGGAGACTGGGCCTCTCCTGTAAGCTCTGGTTGTATCAACATAGTGTGGAATCAGATCAAAATGTAATGCGTCGTGAATGCAGCAATCCTCAGGCCTTTAAAAGACTCGCCCCCTTACAGCTTTTACTGTCCAGACTATAAAGAGTGCTTTCTAAAAGCCAGATTCATCCCGGGCCATAATTAACTCGACAGGGCACACAGTAGCATTCACACTCGTGGAAAGAATACTGCTCTGAACGGCAGTCCCCAGAGAACGCAGGGTCAGGAAGTGGTTTAGAAAGCAATAACTACTGTCCGGTGAGTTTGTGTGGAAATTCCTGGGGAGGGAGGAGGTTGAGCTGCAGAAAATGGAGGAACATCCTCTTTCCTTCTTTATAATTTCTCACTGCTGCTCTGTGAGTCTATCACTTCTGTCTAATGTGTGACTGTAGGTTGACACAAATACATCAATGTTGCCTTTGTCTGGCTTTTTATTGTTAAAGCTGTAACACAATATACAGAGGAGGATTCTCCCAAACGTTGCTGTTTGTGAACACTGATTTCTTTTCAAATGATTATTTGTTTAATGTCAGATGTGTAACTATGAAAATTATAATCTGGAAAACCTGGTAAAGCAATTATTTATTTTGGAGGAAGTTGTGAAAAGCATGGAACTTCAAATATAGCAAATATTAGGGGAAAGTATTTTGATCGAGCTGACTGTAAAAATGCAACAACTGTATGAAGTAAACGTTTCTGAAATCTAATGCAGATATACTATCATTATTGTCCAATATAGGAAATGTGTATTTAACAATCTGTTAACTGAAAAACATTACCAATACCGATTTACAAGCTTTCTAAATAAATGAATGCAGGGAATAGAAATGAGAATCCAGTCTGATTCTCAAGCTACATCAAAAACGCTTTTATATCTAAGAAAACAATCAAAGGCCTTAATAATGCAATCACACAGTTGTATAGTATCTTGACTAAATGTGTGTTCAGATACTTGATCTGACTATTGCTGAATTTGGGAAACATCGTGATTCATATATAATAAATAAAAAGACAGAATGTGTCAGACAGACCACTAATGAAATATTTCACTCCAACTTCAACTGAGCGAAACTGTACTGATCTTCCTGTTGTTTAAAACTGAAGTTGAACATTGATCTTATATTTAGGCTACCGCAATGCTTCGTATTAAGTTTGTCTCACTGTAAGTTACAATAACAATTGAATGAACATTATTTTCCGCCCGACAGTCCACGCTGTAAGACACGTGGGTGCTTCAGAAACCCCGACATACAGGCTAGTAAACTAGTAATCTAGTGGTTTGAACTGGTGGACAGTTTAACGGCGCCGTGTGGATACGTTTCACGTGTGCGTGCATCAGATACACGGCACACAAACATACTATTTCAAGAAAACGGCGACCTCTGGAAACGCGGGGGTTCGCCAGCTAAAAGTTTGCATCCACAGCACGGTGGAGGGCGCACGCGAGCAGTTCAAGTCAGCAAGTTGATATTGTAGCTAACCTACAACATGTCAGTACATTAACAACGCTAGCTACACACAGATAAAAAAGCTTTTTCTCCTACGCACATAAACTGAGGTTTAGTAAATGAAGGCAACGTGAACCTTGCAGATGTTTGAATGGGTTTGTCATGGCTAAATCCCAGCTTTCCCAGCCCATGAGAGAATGGAACATACCGGGGCTGCGGTTTTTTTTCTTCTTCTTCCAGCGAGAAACTGTCAACTTCCCAAAATTACCAGGCAAATGTCTCTTTTAGAGAAACCCTTTTAAACTTCTCACTTACCCGTTTGTCATTTCTGTAATGCCGAGCATCGCTCCGCTGCCTCCCGGGTCACACGTGTGTTGTCTGACTTCAGCTGCAGATGTGCAGATGTTGTACAGTGTGCTGGGATGTATTGGTTTCCTAACAGCGAGCAGAATGGCGAAAACGGGCCTCGCCTCTGTTCACCAACCGTCAAGATGGACTCAACGGAATAGTACACTTCCGCTTATGACTTTCAAAGTAAAGCCACTCTGCGGCTTCTTCAAAACGCGAGTCCAACGATCAATTATATTACAAATAAATACAAAATTAAATTAAAATACAAAAAAAATAAATAAGAAACGTCTACACTTTTTTCTGCATCTGCATGATAAACCATAAGAAGCGATTTTACCGTTTTAATGCATGCCTACAAATATATCTTAAACAATATATAAAATATAAAGAAATGAAACATTTTAAAGAAATTAAAAATACAAAACAAAATAAAAGCAGAAAGCTGTTCCTGTTATTGCCACAACATGTTCTGTTCCTTGTTAAATTAATGACATATAATAAGACTTGCTTTGGTTTGGCTCTGAGATTTGCAAACAAAGCACCTTAAACTAACATATAATGTATCTATATCTATAAACGTCTATTTTGCCACTAAGATTTGAACTATGATAACACATAAGTCATTCTACCAATAAGCCATTTTCACAAGACATTTGAACGTGTCACTGTTGGAAAAGCACAGTAACACCATTAATTGAAATCCATTTAGCTGCTTGGGTTTCAGTGTCCTGGTATTCTGACTCACTGTCAGTTAGTAGGACACTTGAATAGAACACGGCCATTGTTCATGTTATTAGTAACACCTGTTCTTTCCCCTTTTAATGTCTAATATGAAAAGGGCCCATTGTCAACCCTGAAATTCTTTGTACTTGCTGTTTTAATGTCTGAAAGGCACACAGGAAGTGATGCAGTGGCAACAGCTGTTTGGAATTACCAACACCTTTTTTCAAGTTAACTCGTTTTCTTTCTATTACTTAATTTTCTTTCGCAGACACTGCGGACAGGCAACCCACAGAGACGCATACGCTAACTGATTGAGACAAATCTGTGCTTTTATTTTGAAAACGACGAGGTTCCATGTACTGTACACCAGCGGCAGCTTCTCATTCAGTCTGTGGACTTCCACCGCTGGAGAATTACAATTTGTGTTTTACAGCCAGAAAACGTCAAGACCCGCCCTGCGACCTCAAAGCAATACGTGTTTGTGCCAACAGACTGAACGTGTATTTGTTGTTGGACTGATGCAGGCGGCTGTTCCTGCATCCTCTTTCATCACTTACAAATGAAGCATCAGTTCAGGAGATATGGAAAGTCTGACTTTTCATCTGGACACCGGAAGCTACTCACAAGTTCAACATGGCGAGTGGGCGCCGTAAAGGAAGCTGGCCCACACCAACTTCACTTTTTGTTTGTGAGCTTTTTATAAACCATCCACAGGTTATTACAGACACATTTGATAGAACGAACATGCCTACTACTCTGCAAGGCTCTGTAAAAGAGGAGGATAAGAATAGAGATTTAAATGAATAGCAAAATCATAATATAAGGAAGAAATGCATGACATAACAGCGAGGCTTTAATGACAGTGCTGCTCTCCAGGGAGGTAACAGTATACAATCACATGTTTACCTTTCCTGTTAGTGGCCCCATGAGTGGCACATACAGTATTATTTGTTGTTTCCTCCCCAGACTGCGTCACGTTGCTAGAAACCACATATATTTCCTTAAAAGGAAAGCCCTTACACCCCCTTCCCTCCTTCAAGAGGGATGAGGACTTTAATGGCAAGAAGAAAAAAACATAACCACAGAGAAACTGTGGATACGTCATTTCCCACTACAGACTGAGAATGAAGGTGTGAAACCCAATGTCTGACTGATGCATATAATAATGAAGATTTTGCCTATCAAAATGATATACATGAAGGTTGAATGCAGAGTAATTGGAAACATTCTCATCCATGCTGACTTTAGTTTACAGTTGAAAACAATCAGGAAAAACAAAACAAGAGCTGTCTCATAAATAAGTAGTTCTAAAGTTATCTAGTTAATATACTGCAAATGCTCATTCAACCCTATACAAATGAGCATTTCAAACTATTTCATAGTTACAGTAATCTCTCATAGCTTCTGCTGATGTAAACCACCATAAATATAAAACGCTTCAATAAAAATACATTCACTTATGCTGAAGGAATCACAGAAAGCTGCCACAGGAATGAGAAGATGAACAGGCCAGTTGTCTTCATCACTGGTAGGAAATGAGCAAACATGTAGAAATGTAGTAGTGGGTGGATGTGTGTTTTACAGGGAGGGAGACTTCTTTGCGGAATGATCTATTCTTTTCCCCCCCACCTCCACAGCAAGGTCAGAGGTCATGGCCAGACACTGTAAAAAGCAGCACCCATGGGTCTGATAGGGAGTATTGCTCAAGGACGTGTTAGCAGGGTGGATGTGCTTGCTGTCATGACGGCCTTCCTTCAACAAGACAGCTGTGCAGATGAAGTCACAACAAATCTTACTTGATTGATTAAACATCAGCACAGTAACTGACAAAACCAAAAAGTACAAGACAAAACCCAAAATAGAGAAACAATTAAAAGAAGTTGGCATTAAAGATTTACAACCACAACAAAAAGTAACAACAAATTACACAGTAACCAGAACAAAATCACAAAACCATCACTACAGGATAGGATAAATAAAAACTCAAGGAATAAAAATAATAACTGCTCCTGATTTCAGAAGGTTAGGCATGAGTGAACAACTGCAAAATCAGTGAGAAGAAGTATAAATATGCTCTTATGATAAAGTTTTATCAGTTATGTTGGTCAGGTGAACCTGAGAATGTAGATTGCTTACTTTATGTAAGACTATGACAGACATACTGGAAAGACTTAAAAGGGCCACACGGGAGGTTTAGCATGTTTTAGCCCATTAACTAAATCAAACATACTTAACACTACCTGCTCACTATTTCCAAAGCATGCTGCATTCTCGAAATGCGTTTTCCTACCTTCCAGGCAACAACTAGTAAAACATAAAAGCAGTTGTGATGTTAACACTAATGTATTGAGCACGTCTCATGTCGGTTTTCTGACTGCAAGGACTGGGGAAAACATGGCTGCCTCTAAGGTAGTAAAATCACATTCAAAAATCTTTAACACTTCAGTATTCCCTTGAGATGTGTTGAAAGAAATGTAAAGCATATGTGATTTGTCCCAAAAGAGCTAAAACTTTAGTATAGTCCTTTAAGTGTACTGCGCTACACAGTACAAGCCCATTAGAAGAACTATCTTGCAAAGTAATCAGACCTCTGATCATTATATTCAAGTGCTGTCATGCCATTAACTATTCCGTTATCCCCGATTAATTCCTCCTCCCACAATTTGTGCACCTCGTGTGCATTATACAATGTTGTGATTATAACATGATATACACATGATGTATTATATCCACTCAAAATATTTTCAGAGTGCTAATCATGCCTTATAAGTTCCACTTCAAGGAGGTGTAACCCTCATATTTAGTCATTGTTATTATAAATATGTCAATAGTAAGGAAGACAGAAATGTTTCACAGTTAACAATCATTGGTAAGAGACTAATGTAACTATTACACTGCAAATTCAAATCAATGTCCATGTCAAATGTTTTGGTTTAATCTCTACCACACACTTCTGATACATTCTTTGGTCCCTTCTTTTGAGTCTCCAACATTTTGTAAATGCCCCGCTAACTTCCCATTTTTGCCACCATTTCGAATGTACAGCATCACTGCTTCACACAGGTTATCACAGAAAAAGGCCTAGTAACATCTTTGTTGGGTTGGCTGATCATTGAGTCTATCTGATCCCAGACCAGCTGTGGAGATATGAGGTCCAGCCTGAGCCCCTAGCCCCAGACCCCTCTTGCTCACCTGCACAAAGGATATCAAAGAACACCTGGTTAGAAATTATGGAGACACTATTGACAGTATATCCTGTAGCACTTTCATAATCTGCAGGGGAAAATAAAAACAAGTTTTTTGGGGGAATTGAACAAGAGGGTCACGTGTAAAATCATGATTAACAGATAATGTAATGGGAATTTGAGCCTGTGTGCTGTCAGACGCTGTGTGTGTGCGCACAATGCTGTGTTGTGGATGTGTGATACAGTATAATGTTGTTGTGGCTGTGCTGTAGCAGTAACTAATTCCACCCGCTGGACTGTGTGGTCAATGAAGCTATTCACATTTACTGTCAAATACATATATATATAATCTATTAGAGTAGAAACAATATCACTAAAACAATATTACTATTATAAAAACAGAGTTTATAAGCAGTTTGAAAGTGGCACACCTGTGTGCACTGCACAAGCTCTGTAGTGAGACGCAGTTTTACAAAACCTGGTCACCTAGTACATACCTTGTGCAATGGCAGCCAATTTGCTTTTCTCCTCTGGACTGAGCTGCAGCATTGTGTGAATGACGGGCAGAAGCGCCTGCCTCTCGCTGCCAGATTGCAGGAAGATGAACTGCAGCAGGACGTTCTTCAGATACTCCAGGTTGGCCACGCTCTTCTCCCTCTCCTGGTTCCGCTCTAGACGCCGCACTTCACTCTTCAACAACTAGCAGGTAGAACACATCAGCAACATTAAATAACAAAACCCTAAAGTCCGGCAAAGCTCCTGCGTTTAACATTGATGTGGTGTGACATCCAACCTATCTTTAGACACATCTGTCAATACAGACGTACATAAACATGTCAGAGTTAACATATTGATCTTGTTAATTTTGTTATTAGAAAATAGCTGTTATTATTCATAAAAATATAACCAAAATACAAATTGGTTTTGCATAAAGCATTACGCGAGCGGCAATTCATTTTGGTCAGCGCTATTTTCCGTAACCTAACACCTGACGTCACACGTAACAAGTATGGCGGCGCCCTCTGCGCTTCCGCGGTCTAGTGTGTTGGAAAAGAAGCGTTAAAGGGCGAGTAAAGCCATTCATCACCGAGAAAATGGGCTTGGAGCGTTTGCTATGCGGGACACTGGAGTGTTACTCCCGACAGTTTCGACTCGTTCGTATTCAGCATAAAGTCAGCGTCTTTCAGAATGCTTCGATGTGTACACAGACTTCACCCAGCATGTCCAACGTGGTTAACCGGAGTACGTGTGCAGCGGGTCTGTTTAGCAGGAGATTCGTCCACACGAGCCGCCTGGGTGCCGCTCACGGGCCGCTGGCCGCCCGCCGCAGACTCTGCACCTCCGCCCAGCCCAGCAGAGATGTCATCCTATTCGAGCACGACCGAACCCGCTTCTTCCGGCTCCTTTCGATCTTCTGCGGCGGCCAGTTTCTCTTCTGGATATACCTGGCCCACTTCGCTTTCACCGGGCTCAGAGACACACGGGGCGCTGCAGGGAAAGGGAAAGCCAAGTCCACCGCCGCCACGGGGCTCGCTGGGATGTGGAGTTTTGAGATGAACCTGGGTTCAAACACCTGGAGGTACGGCTTCACACTGGGATGCCTTGCAATAGGAGCAGGGATGGTCGGGCTCGGGTTCTTGTTTTGCCGGCGCTCTGTCAGCCAGGTGGTCTTACACCAAGGCGGGAGGATGGTGACCGTTTCCACACAGTCACCTTTGGGCCCGGGCCAAGGCCGGAGGATAACAGTCCCGCTGTCCCAGGTAGCCTGCCATGCTCACCGACAGGAGTCCCCCTCATTCATCCCCCTCAGGGTCAAAGGTCACAAGTTCTACTTTCTTCTGGACAAAGATGGCACTGTGAACAACGCCAGGCTGTTTGATACCACTGTCGGGGCTTACCGGCCAGTTTAAGAAGTGGTTTATTATTACACAGTGTTGGACACCAAACAGTGAACACTAGTCCACTCACAGATGTGATTTTACATGGCTGCCAAACAAATGCCAGTTTGTGTTTGATTCTCTTTTCAATTAAATCAAATATTTGAGATCAAATAAGGACTCGTATACATTATTTACTGCCTAGTATCAAACATGACATATCCATGCTGTTGACAATGTCAGAATAAAATACTCAGAGATATTTGAAATTTCATTATACAAACAACAAGAAAATTAAACTGATGCATTAAACGTTCCGTGTGTGTGTGCGTGTGTGCGTGTGCGTGTGCGTGTGCGTGTGTGTGTGTGTGTACACATACAGTGATCTGCTCCATGAGAACAGCATTGGTGGCCTCAGTTTCATGCAGCAGGCTGTTCATGTGCTCCATACTGCGGGTGGCTGTGCTCAGCTTTTGACTTAGCTCTTCTTTGGTAGGCTCCACCGTCCACACAAATGGCTCTAGAGAACAAAACCAAAGACACAAGTTAAAGATCATGGTGTGAGAATGTCATGGGAACAGAAGCTGATTTGTACTCATGTCGTTTATTTATTACATAGCTTGGATGATTACATTTGAGTCCCTTTCAGATGCAGTAGGTTGGCTTGAAAAAACGTCTGTAATTTTCTTGCCGCTCCAAAAATAGTTAAAATAATATATTTATAACAATCCCTCCAGTATATAAGGAAATGTACATTTCTAACTTTCCATTCCTTTACCCAATCAAAGGCAACAGGATGAGTAAACAAATATTGTTTTGATTGCCATGTTTGAATATGCGACTTGTGAGACAGGTGGAGTATTGCACATGGTGCTTTTATAAAGTGAATAACTGTTACAAGGTGCACCTTTTCTTTCAAGACACACCTTGTTTTGGGTCCGGGGACGTGAGAAGCTGCTCCAGAGAGGGCAGTGGTGTAAGAGCAGGAGAGGGGCTCTCCGTCTCTGTGGTCTCCATGCCCTCTCCCTCCTCCCTGGCCATGGACTGGAGGTCACTGAGGCCCATTAGCCCTGCATGGTTCTGATCAGTGCTTCTGCGCTGGAGGTCTGAGGACAGGGGCTTTCGGCTGGACTGGACCGACACAGAACCTGAAAGAGTGTAAACGTTTCTATGGTTATTGATTTTATTTAGCAGATTAATACAAGCATAGTAAAAAGCAGATTAGGTTAAACATAGAATTATATTTCAAAGTAAAATTAAACCTAGTTTTCACATTAAGAGGATGTATTTTAAACCATTCATTACATTTGATTTAACTTCTCTTTGAACTGAGATTAGTGTCATGTCTTAAGAAGCATGTTAATTACATTGATAATTATTTTTAGTTTGAATCATGAATGAATATTTTTACTGAACCAGCGTTCACTGTAAAAAGTACATCCGATGTGATCGTTTCACCATTGTTGTTGAAACTCCCCTTTATTGATTTTTTTAATGAACTGCTTATTGTTTTCGTTACCATACTAAGCAGAATCCCTACTTTATTTAACCCAAACTTATGAGTCAGTGTCCTACTTTGTTGTGACATGAGGGGGCACCAGACACACTCTGGTGTTCACCAGTGCACTTGGCATAAACAGTGACAGTGTGTGTGGAGAGAAGGGCAAGACTCTTGAGAGAGTGGGTGGACAAAAGAGAAGATTGTGATGAACGAACTTGAATCTGAACCAGAAGACCAGACGCCAACGCAACCCTCTCACTTTCCCACCTCCAGTCTGGCCCTCTGCCTCCTCTCCAAGTGCAGCAGAGCGAGAAGAGCAAGACGCTGAAGTCCTGCTACGTGTATATATCAGTTTCTTTGCGTGTATATGCTTTACGAGGATGATCAGATTGATCATGAAGCACAGATAAACACTGAGCACGACAACAGCAGAAGAAGCTGCTGCCTCCAGCGGTTTCTAACTGGTAAAAGACTGTTTTTAGAATTCATATTTGTAGTTTTTATGAACCCTTTAATTGTTTAGATTAAAAAGTAAATAGGACAAACATGACAATAAACAAATCAATTTGACTGTTTGTTACAGTTGATTCATGTGAGGCCGGAAAGAATTGTCCAAGGGCCCGCCGCCCAATAGGACCAGTAAAACACACTGATGTCAAACACTTCTGCATTTTAACCGCCATTAAATCCAATAAAGGTTTAGTGGTAAAAATGACTCTCAGTGAAGGCTAATATTGGCCCTGTGTATCGGGCTAACCTTGGCGTGCATGTGTGAGCTGCTAATGATGAGTCTCTCCAGATGCCGCAGTGAGCTGTTTGCCACACTGAGAGGCGGGAACAGAGCTGAGGAGCCTCGCCAACACCTGGCCATAATGAAGTGACAGACACGCGCGCACACACACACACACACACACACACTTTCCTTTCCTAGGCACTACTATGTGTGTATTTGCCGTATGACTCCAGAGGGCAGCTGTGTGGGAGGTGATGAATGAGCTTCCAGTGCTGCTCTACTGATAAACCCCCCGTTCGCTGCCGTCATTCCTCTCACAGAAAAGCAGAGTAAACAAGATAGAAAACTTCAACACTCTTAACACTTGATGCTTTGATGGATCTCTTTTTTATGACACCATTCACGCACCCCTTGAGCTTACTGCTGTGTATTTTAACTACAGTCACTTTCAGAATCAGGTACTTATTGCCTGATGAACTGAAATGGATCAAGTTTGTAATTTTCCCCCTCCTTACTGTTCTGGCTCTGCAGGTTGAAGAGTTGCTCCTCGACGCGAGCCAGCTGGCCCTGCAGGGTCTCCACAGTGGCCCGGTGGTCGTCCTGCAGCTTCCTCATCTGGTCCCTGTAGGTCTGGCGCTGGGCCTCGACCTGGGTAGACAGGTCAGACTGAGCCTGGGACAGATCTGACCGCAGAGCCACGTTCTCCGACCGCACCGACAGCAGCCTGGAGGTGGAGAGAAAGTTAAAGAAGGAATTTAGAGGCTGCTCATTTAGTAGAGAATCAGTAAGAGCGGCATATGACAGGAAAGTAAAAAAAAAAAAAAAGAGTGAAAACGTTTTCCAGGTCCAATCAGGACTCCAATCAGTACCTGGAAAATACCAGCATGTGTGCCTCTGTCTCATCATTGCAGAGATTGAAAAGAAAAACAGGAAAGCACTCTTACTGTTAAGAGACAATCAGGGTGTGTGAGAGAACATGGTGTGGTACATTCTAGACAAGACAGGGTCAAGCCAGCTCACCTCTCGCGGAGCTCAGCCTCCTTGTTAATGGTTTCCTGGAGGATTTTGTTGTGTCTCTCCAGCAGAGTGTCGTGTTCAGTCTGGAGCTGCTGCAGCTCTGCTGTGCTGCTCTGAAGGCTCTGCTGGCTCTCTGCCAGCCTGGACCTCAGCTGCTCTACCTGAGAGGACAACTGCTCTCTGCCACACACACCACATATTCATTACACATGCATATATCACTCTTGAGTAGCTGCCTTTGTACCTGTGGATTTTGCCCACCCTCTGTATATATCGTAGTGAAAGACCAAGCTGTGTTATCAGGCCAGATTCCAGCACGGATACTGCAAGTGGCTTTTGCATCTATTCCATTTAGCACATACTATATCATAGTGACAGCTCTCTGTCATGGTTCTGGCAGTTAAGACTGTCACTTCACCGCTGTTTTTTTCTGTTCGTACTCTTATATTCTTGTGTGTATTTGTGTTTGTGTATTTAAGCTACTGGGTGCCTAAATGTCCCTCACGATCAATACAATCTAATCTATCTATCTATCTATCTATTTGTCTATCTACATTCTGGTAAAGGGTTTTCTGCCCCCCTGATGTGATTAATCTGACTATATCTATTATATATATCTATATCTACTATACTATTTGAGAGTATTCACATTCATACTGGGAGGCCTTTTTATACACTGTCGCCTCAATTTTAAACAGTTCAAGGTTATTCCACTGTTCACCCAATATGGACGTGAACACCCTCAAATTAAAGCTGAGATTCACACTGTCCACTGTAAGTTACAACATGATGCAATTCCCCATCACCCTTTCTGATTGCCTCCCTGAGTATTTGTCACACTGGTGTTGTCCTTACCTCTCACATTTGCCAGAGTCTCCTTCACTCTGGGCAGTGGATTTGCTCCTCTGCTGTTTGAGCACGTTGTGGACTCGCACCTTGTAACTCTCAAACTCGCCAGTCGTTGCCACAAGCTCGGCCTGGAATCAACACACAGATATACGGTAAACAACACAGCACGCGTTTCCTGTACATTCAACAAACGTTTCTTCTCTCCCGAAAGAGCAAATAAGTTTGACAGACTGTGAGAGATGAGCAGATTTGTAGTCGTCATTTCTGCCGGACAATTAATGATGAATACTAGAGCTGTGCCTCATCTTGATTTACTCAGCTCACACTCAAAAGACTTGAATATTGTTTAACTGGTTGATTATTTGACTGTGTCCTGTTGGTAAAAGACCTGTCAATTATGTTTCAAATAGTGTGCCATATAATCCTCACTCCACTGAATCATCTCCGCTTTCTCCTCTTTTCTCTAATTGTTCACTTCACTGTACTCTCACACTGCACCTCTCTCTGGACTAACACCGTTAGGCAACCGCCTCAGGTGAATAAAAATGTATTATCAATTTTAACATGAAAACACTGCGTTACCTTAACACACACCTGCAAACCAGGTGGTTCAAGCAGGTCTGCACTCTTTCTTACTTACATTACCGTGCTGATTATCTATTTAAATATCTGGAACAGACAACTAATCCCACAACTCCTAAATATAGATTTTGTTTATATAAATGGGGTGGAAACCTCTTATTGAAACACAGTATAGTTCAACAACACCACAAACTAAGGCCCCCCCAAATGACCATAACGTTGCAGTAGCAGTGGGAACAGATGCTGGTAGAAATATCATAAAACCAGCAGACTAAGCATGAAAAACATGAAGTAATTGTTGGGCGGTGACTTTCCACGTATAATTTGGGTTGTTGGGTGGCAGAAATATACAGCTCCTAATATTTAATAATGACCCCATGCTCCACAGCCAAAAATCACATCACACTAGTTCTAGTCTTTGTCACACATCTGGCTGAAGTGATTCAGATATCACTGTAAATGAAATGCCTTTGGATTTCTAACTGTTGGTCAAAGCATACAAGCAATTAAAAAATGTCACCTCAGGCATTTAGAACTTGACATGGGCATCAAAATGTTTTGACATTGTAAAGATTAAATGATCAATCAAAAGTAATTGAGAGATTAATAATGAAAATAGTCACGAGTTGCAGCCCTATATAACACCGCTCAATTCATCAAAGTTGAAGTGTCTCCTACAGTTGCAGCATATCGAACTCTACTGCTTATGTGCTATTGAGCAGTGCACTTTACTCATTCTGGTGGAGCTGTTCAGTGGTAACTGTGTGTGTATACTGTATGCACGCTACATGTATGTGTGTGGAAGGTCAGTCAAACGTGAACAAAAGGTTAAAAGAAAAAATGAAAAATGTAATATGTATGTGTGTGTGTGTGTGTGTGTGTGTACCTTAGCCGTGTCCCTCTCCTGCTGCAGGCTGTTGATGTGCTGCTGCAGAGAGTTAGTGGTTCTTTGTTGCTGTTCCAGCGCAGACCTCAGCTGCTCCTGCAGACGATGACGCTCGGCCGCCAGCTCACACACCTCAATCTCAATGCACAAACACATACACGTTTTAATATGTAACTTGTAGGCTTGAAATATTGACACGTAAAACTATATATTTGATCAAAAGAGATCGCAAAGTTTTGCTGGCAAGTGCCGGCTGTGTTACCTTGGAGCTTTCTAGCTGCTGTTGGTTAGCCTCCAACTCTCCTTTCAGAGAGGCCTGCAGCATCATGAGGGAGCTCTCCTGCGCGCGCGCACACACACATGCGGAAATTTTAATGCATACACCCATATATGCAAACATGGCAACAAAAACAAATGATTAACTACTCCCTACATCTTCAAGGCCTCCCTCACAATCACGCCCACACATGGTTGCATAACACCATTTACATTCATCAGGCAGCAATGTTACACACAGTAATAGGAAATCCGGCAGGACACACTTACACGCACAAAACAAACCTGTTTCTTGGCATCGGCCAAGTCCTTTTTGGTCTTCACCAGCAGCTGTTTCATCTTGGAGGTCTTCTCCTCCCCCTGGTCCAGCTGGGACTTCAAAGCCTCTGGAGACGGACACACACACACACACACACACACACACACACACACACACACACACACACACACACACACACACACACACACAC
>JAVQJL010076467.1:0-35390 GCA_036024295.1 Nannoperca obscura
TGCGTGCGTGCGTGCGTGCGTGCGTGCGTGCGTGCGTGCGTGCGTGCGTGCGTGCGTGCGTGCGTGCGTGCGTGCGTGCGTGTGTGTGTGTGTGTGTGTGTGTGTGTGTGTCCCAATGAGCTGAAATATGTTATTAATAAAAATATCAGCTACAAGACTCAAAGCTAATATTTTTAAGCACTTAAGCCCTTATATTCGGTGGCAAAAGTTCATTTTGGGTGGCCCAAAAGTGCCATGTGATCTACAGCTTGCTCATAGCTAGCTAACATTAGCTTCCCTTCTAGCCATGGAGGTGAATAAAATTTGATTATTAGAATTTTAATAGATATCTTTCCGTCTACCTTTAATGGATATTCCACTATTCCACAGATATTGATAACGACTGTGATGTAGCTGTGAATGTGTGTGAGTCATTCATACACATGGTGGTAGCGTCTACGATGTGGAAGGTAAACCAACAAGCGTTTTTAATTTAACTGGTGTCACTCGCTCCTCCAGGTCCCTGGATGCCCCGCGGCGCACCGTCCTCGGCCGCGCAGTGCTTCCTAATGGCCGGGAGTTGACCCCGCCCACCGGGATGATGCTGCGCGAGCAGCTGAGAAAGAAGATCTCGGCGGCCTTTTACCGCCACGGGCTGCTGTGTGCCTCCTACCCAGTACCCATCATCCTCTTCACCTCCGCCAGCATCCTCACCTGCTGGTAGGTGTTCTGTCTGCGGTTCAGTGTTCAGTGTTCATATGCTCAAAATCTAGTTTAATTATATTTATTTCACTGCTATAAATGTTTTTTTTTATCTTGTATTGCTTTGCACTACTTCTGAAGATGTAATAAAAGGATAGAACATGGGGAAAAATCAATCAGTTACAGGTCTGATTAGTAATAGTTTATTCTATTACTTGTACGCATCCCTACTTTTCACCCCACCCAGAAGAGCTTTAAACACTTTGAACGTGGTCTGACAACACATGAGAACACCTGTTATATTGGATAGGTGTTGTGTTTGTGACAGACCTCTTAGTAACGCCGGCTCCATTAAATCGTGAGAGAAAAGCAATCTTGTCATCCAGTGTGGACAGACTGAGTTGTAGAGGAAGGGATTGGAGATGAGCAACTGAACTCATCTGAACTGGCCATCTGCGCACGCATAACAGCCCCCCCGCCGATACCATGCCACAAACATTCACTTAACACACCGCACATATCTACTCTTGCTAAATCTCTGGTCAAAAGAGAGGACATAGGTCAGAGAGTTGGCCTGGCTTCGTCAATAAAGGCGTTGTAAAACAAGCTCAGCGATCTGAAACACACGCATGCACCTGCTGCGTGCTGTCCCCGCACCACCTTCCAGCAGGGGTGCTGACTAAATGGACCGCTGACCACCACCCGGGGCGAAGTGAAATAAAAGAGCTTGACGACGGGGATGTAAAAGGCAGGACTGGAGCAAAGGGCTGTGAGAAAATGGCCCTGTGAGAACGGGAGGCCTGTCCCTCCATCTGCCTGTCGGGAGGGGGGCTGGCTCCACACAAAAGAGGCCTTTGTGGAGGTACAGTGACCTTGGAGAGTGGGGGAGGGAGGGAGGGAGGGTGAAAAACGGAGAGAGGAAAGAGTTTCTATCCAACTGACGAGCACATTTCTAAAAGGGAAATAAGTAATATTTGTACCAAACGGCACAAAATGACAATCTATCTGTGTGGAAGCTGATAATGTTATTGATCAATACGAGTGACTCAGCTAATACTTTACAACCTGCCTCTCAGTTTTTCACAATGTCGTTAATGCTTACAGAAAGACACAGGCCCTCGGCTTGGAGGCATTTATGATACAAATTGGCAAAATGGGTAGTGTCACCATGCGTTGATCATAATTGCACATATAGTGTGTTCACGATAGGTCAATCGTGAACACTTCTTCACCCTGCAGACTATTTCACTGTCTCACTGCAGTAGCCCATGAGCCCTTTTCTGATGTGTGCCAGTCTGCTACTGTCAGCTCATTGTACTTTACAAATGTAGGTGATTTTCTTTAAGCCTGTACCCTCAGAGATTTCCCTGTTGTCTGTCATGTCAGTAACCATGTATGATTCAACGTTTTCCTACGATCTAATGTTGAAAAAGTTAACCCAAATTGCAATAAATCATAATATCGAATCGCAATACTTAAGAAGAAGCACATCTGGGATCGGCACCGTGTCGTGATGGTATCAGTCATGAGCATTTCGTCCCAGCCCCAAACTTAACAGCAGCTAACAGGCAGCAAACAATAAGTGGAATGTCTCGTGTCGTTATCTGGTTCATCAGAGCAGCGGCCGCCTGAGTGACAGCGTCTCAGCTGCAGAACCTCCTCTTTATGGATGCACTATTTTATGTAGACATTTTGAAGGCTTGTCACAGATTCAAAGCACAAGACCTTTCTGTCTTCACTGTGTTTATAAAAATGAAGAAGCAGCTTGCTCTTGGAAGAGGTTTGAATTGATTGAGACTCTGTTTTAAATTTAGTCAGTGAACCTTTAACTGTGCTCTGGTCTGGCTTTTCTTAAGGGGCTCTGTCCCGGCTCGACCACCTACTGTAAAAGCTGATTGACATGAATAATGTCAGTGTGACACCCAGACTTAGTAATGCTTGAGTACTAAAAGTTTTCTCTCCCACGTTTGTGGTTTTAGAAGGATTAGACTTAGCTGTGTTTATGTGGGAATACGAGTTCAGTAAGCGGAGAGGAAGAATGGCGGGACTGTGCACGGACACACACTCTGACCGTGTAAATCTTTTTAAACTATGTTCTATTGTCTGTCCATCTCCTGCCACCAGTAAGAAGCTCAGTCTGTTAGCTATGTGTCAGGGTTGCCCAATACTGCCATTTCAAAACAAACTCACTACCCCTTCTGACACACACACACACACACACACACAGGACAAGAAATAAGTGGTTTAGTTCTCAAAGGGAACTTGTTTCAGAGGCTCCCGCCCATTTCCAGGAGAAAGAGGGCGCTGGTCTCTCCAGGTAACAAGAAAAGCCGGTGGCCCTGTTTTTATGTTCTCGTGTTCTCCCAAGTGTTGCAGAGTGAACAAACACACATCACACAGTCACAACCCGTTTAAAGGGAGGAGCTCAGCTGTAACATGACTGCATCACCAGTCCTGTCCACCTCTTCAAAATGCATAACTTCAATATTAATGAATTGATTTGTAGTTTAACCTGCTCTATATGAACAAGTGCCCTGAGACAACTTTGTTATGATATGGGGCTATATCAATAAAACTATATTGAATTGTTTATTGAATTTGTAGGAAAATGCGTGATGTTTGGTTTATTTGTATATCATTATATTTGGTTATGTTTCTGCTTGTTTTAAGCAGTTCCCTGTTAAACAGTTTGTGTTTCTGTATTTCATATTAGAATTCTTTTTGGATACTCGTCAGGCAAATATTTATGCTCATACCAGTCAAGTTATTAGTTTAATGAATTTCCTTGAAACATTTGAAACCGATCAAATCAGCACACACTTGTGTTTCATATACGTTATCTACCCTGTGACCACCTCCTCCCTCCCTCCCTCCCTCCCTCTCTCTCCTAGCTATCCGTTATTGAGGCTTCCCCTGCCTGGGACGGGTCCTGTGGAGTTCACCACAGGGGTGCGAGACTACAGCGTCCCTTCCCATGAGCCTCAGGGAGACCTCGGAGAACGGCCTGACTGGGTATAAGAAGAGAACGCACACACATTTATATACATGCTAGAACGTTTGACTGTCACATTAGTCCTTATTCCTTTCAACTGCATTCATTACTGAACCT
Source organism: Nannoperca obscura (assembly GCA_036024295.1). Lineage (NCBI taxonomy): Eukaryota > Metazoa > Chordata > Actinopteri > Centrarchiformes > Percichthyidae > Nannoperca > Nannoperca obscura. Next base: position 3,791 of record JAVQJL010076467.1, read on the forward strand.
TGAACCCTGATCCTCATCCCAACCTAAAACCTAGTCTAATCTGAAATTTGAATCCTGATCCAAAACTGACATTTTGTTTCCCACAAAATTGTCCTCAGTCTGAAAGTGTAAAGCGTTCCCCCAAAAATTGTTTAAGGGACAGGCAGGTGCTTTGGTGAACGTCAAAGCGTTGGTACTACCAACCAACTACACATTTGTCAAGCTAGCTTAGCGCCCCCTTCTGTTTGATTGGCCAAAGCCAGGTGGTTCCCGCCAGAAGTTCAGCACGTTGAACTTTGGGGCTGCAGAACAAAAGGAAACTTTACAACGTTGATGGAGGACTTTCACTGTCTGACTTGTGGTTTAAAAAGCAGCCGTCAAGCTGTGGTGTATTACCTGCTAATGTGGCTGTTTCGTGTTGTGACGTGCGTGCGTGCGTGCGTGCGTGTGTGTGTGCTGTAGTACCGGGGTCCTCCGGTTGCCTACATCCAGCAGGTGTTGGTGAAGGCGGCGGTGTCTCCGTGGGACGGCAGCCTGGTGCCGGTGGACGTGTTTCGGTCGCCGCTGGGTCGAGCCTTTAGCCTTCTGGAGGAGATCCGCAACCATGTCCACTCTGACAGGTGAACACACACACACACACGTACACACACGTACACGTACAGTGTTTGATGACAAACCAGATGTTCTTTTCAGTAAAAGCATAAACAAGGCTGCTTTTTAAGAAACATTGGCGTCTGTGCCCCCGACATGTTAAGCAGTTAAGCTAGCATAAACCCAAAACTATTTTGCCTTTGGCATGAGAGAGAGAAAAACATCCATGACCTTCAGTGAAACGGGGGCTTCCAGTGAGTCATTGATCTGTTGTAAGCTACAAAGGTCGGGCACGTGCTGTTTGTTCGACAGCTGTGCTGTACTGTACCAAGCGCTGATTCGGAGGACAGCTCCTTGTTTTACTTGGAAGTTCTGCTGTGCAGTTGTCTGTTCAAATAGTTCTTACTTTGTGTTTGTGAGCTCTGTTAACATCAACTCCTCCTGCTCCTTCACCCTTTCCTCTGACCTCCTCCCCTCTGTTCCTCAACTCAACCCCTTGTCTTTCCTCTGTTGTCTCCTTGTCTTTCCTCTGTCAGCTCCGGGATTCGCAGCCTGGAGACGCTGTGTCTCCAGGTGACAGACCTGTTTCCGGGGTTACGGCGGATGCAGTCGGTGCTGCCGGAGCACGGCTGCCTGCTTGTTTCTCCCGGCAACTACTGGCAGAACCAGCGGGAGCTGTTCGACTCGGACCCCGACCTCCTCAGGACCATCCAGAAACATGAGCCGAAGGGCCTGCACACCTCGGCCACGCTGCGAGGTAGGGGGGGCGGGGACTCGGGTGCAGGATGAGATGGTGTAACGGAAGCTAATAGACGGCAGCACACGTGCTCATAGAAAAGTGTCTTTCCCATTGGTTTCGTGCTGTAGGGGTTTTAACTGAAGACAGTGAGAAGGGACTTTAGTCAGTGTTAGAATTGACACAGAGAAACGTTGTTGTTCCATGTGTGTTTGTTGTGACCTGTGAAACGCTCCCGTGTTCAGCATTTCTATCAGACTCGGGCTTTGACCTACGCCGTGGATTGATAAAGCGCATAACGTCAAAAAGTTTACTGTAAACTGTACAGTTTACTGGTGGGACCAATGCTGTTGTCATTTCCTGGGTCCAGACCTTTGAATCTGCCCGCTCCACTGAGTTGACTGATTCTTAATAGACAGCATGTCTTCTCAATGTCGCACATCATCGTAGTTACTTAATTTGCTTCGATCCGCACGCAAAACCAGCGTGTTGGCAGCGTGCTGCCGAGCATTGGTGACACAACAGTGTCCGTCTCATCGGACTCACTTATCTCTAGTCATTTTTATAATGGTGTCGCCATATCAAGGTAACGAGTGGTATGGTTGTTAAATAAAGGAGTGATTGCCTTGTTGAAGGCAGTTTGCTATCATTCAACAGGAGGAATCGTAGGGAGGCAGTGAGCGGAGGATTAGTGGTATCAGAGAAAATAAGAGGCTTTCATATTGACAGAGAACAAGCAGTTTCATTCCCTGAGAACCTATTGAATTCTCTCTTAAACTTTACCCAGTGACATAGTTATCTAAATCGCCCTCCCCTGCTCGAGCAAAGCCAGCTCAGCACTCTGCCTCACCTTCCAGCTCAGGTGATTTGTAGATGGCAAGCTTATTCTGGAGCTGGAGTCGGGGACAGCTTGGCTGCCAGATACAGTCAGACTGATACTCTTGTTCACACTGAGCGGATGGCAGGATACCAGGAAAGTATGTCCCCACAACCACCACGAGGCAGGGTCCCACACCCCCTCCCACCACCCTCTACCTCACTGCAAAGGAATAGAAACAGCTTTACACCCTGTATGAATTAAATTGAAATCAAATAGCACTGCAGTTTTATTGAGCGTACTTGAAGAGGCAATATAACTGTGGGGATGTTGAGTGGGCTGTTATGTAACTGCTAAAGTGGAGACTAATGAATGACTGCTGGAGGGAGAATCTTTTGACGTCCTGTTTATCACTTGTACACGTATGTGCTGTATGTATGTGTGTTTTAGACTTGCTGTTTGGCGTCCCTGGGAAGTACACTGGGGTCAGTCACTACAACAGGAAGAGGGTGGTGACCTACACAATCACTGTTGTGCTTTCCAGCTACGACGCAAGGTGAGTTACACGTGAATTCCGTGTATTTCTTCTTCTAACTATCTACATATAATGGCTTTTATGCCTTTATGACACCAAATAAATGCAAAGTAAAGTCTGCTGCACTTGTTTAAGATGTTTTTTTAGGGTCATTCCAAGAGTTGTGTGTGACTTTATAAATCCTTTCTCATTCAGTATTGCTATGTCACATATGTTTTAAATATTTATATATATATACATACATACATACATACATACATACATACATACATACATACATACATACATACATACATACATACATACATACATACATACACACATACACACACACATACATACATACATACATACACACATACACACACACATATACAAAACTTTGGACTTGATTTGGTCTGACAACCTCTAGCATAACATCTTTACTAGCCAATCATCTGCATCATACTACCTCACAGTAACTGAATACAGTCAGTCAGTCAGTGGGATGTATCTGCAGCGCTGATGATGATGATGTGTGTGTTTGTGCGCGTGCTTGTGTTTGCGTGTGTGTGTGTGTGTGCGTTCAGCTTCCTGGGCAGCCTGCGAGCCCGTCTAAAGCAGCTCCACCCATCGGCCAACTGCAGCTTGAGAGACGACCACATGGTTCACGTCCACTTCAAAGAGGAGATCGGCATCGCCGAGCTCATCCCCCTCGTCACCACTTACATCATCCTCTTTGCCTACATCTACTTCTCTACACGTCAGTCCAACTCCCGGCCTTTCTTTTTTCCTTGTTCACACACCTCGCACCGCTTAATCTTTGAAATGCGCCAAAGATCCAGGCTCACGGCCGTTGCACCTTTTGTGTGTTGCACGTGTGCTTGTGTGCCAAGGTTGTTCCTGTCTGGTGCAGGGATAATCCCCACACAGGAACATTGTACACCACTGTAAGAATGCACTCCGCTAACCCTCACCGACTGCCAGTCAGCAAACACACGCACACGCACTCAGAGTACACACTCAGAATATTTACACTCAAGCTGATTAGTTGATTCATGTTTGGCACCTTGTTAGAGACATTTTGACCTAAAACAAAATGCTGTTTTAATCATTTCATTTGTTATTTTGAATTTTTAAGGCAAAGTGAGAAAATTATTTTTAAAGAAACCATTTTCTTAAGTGAATTTTGTCTGCTTTTAAAAAAACTGAGGATAATTTTAGCTCTAAAATGTACTTCCTTTATGTTAATCAATTTTAAAAAACGTTATGTTAGATCTGTACAATGTAAGGATTTTTAGAATGTTTGAATGCAAAACCTTTAACCTTTGGCTAAATTCCTGTTTCTGGCTCCACTGTTCGCGAAGTCGAGAACTCTCATTTGAAGTTCATGTTGATTTTGATATCAGATTTGGTGTTATATTTCATTAACTGACATCTAAAAAGCCACATCAGCACATTTGAAAGATTTGAGATGACTGAGGTGTGAAACAGTGATTCTAACGGTCCTGTAAGGAAAGAGTCCCGTCCTCAACATGTCTTCTTTCCCTCCCTGCAGGTAAGATTGACATGGTGAAGTCTAAGTGGGGTCTGGCTCTGGCCGCTGTGGTCACAGTCCTCAGCTCTCTGCTCATGTCTGTGGGACTGTGCACTCTGTTTGGACTGACACCCACGCTCAATGGAGGGTAGGAATGCCCACTTTTTGTCTGCACACTTCAGTTTTGGAAGATTACCAAACGTTTGTCTCCACCCTTGTACATCCGTTTGCCTGTCTGTCAGCAGCAGTACTGCTCAACAAAGTTTAAAGGACATGAACAGAGATAAAAGTTTAGAGTGCGAGTCTTTTTTGCCAAAATGATTTGTTTCCAGCCGTAGAGTCATGAGACGGGTCGGAATCCAGGGCGTTTGAAAAGGGTTTGATTCCCACTGCTTGAATCATCAACTTCAGAGGGAATATTTCACACAGGGAACGCTTGTTGTGTGGATGCTAATGTTTGACTGAAATATCTCAACAACCCCTGGATGGATCGCCATGACATTCATGCTTCTGAGAGGATGAATCCTGATTTGGATGATCCTCTGACCTTTCCTCTAGTGCCGATGTGAGGTTGACTTTTTGGATTTTAGTGACTTGTTTAGACTATTGAATGGATTTCTGTGACATTTTGTACAGATATCCAGAAGATAAACACTAATAACTTTGGCAACCCCTTAACTTTTCATCCAGCCCCATCATCAGGTGAAATGTTGAATTTGTCTAATACTTGGGTTTGTGCAGAATATTTTTCTATCAGGCTTTGTTTTTAGCGCTAAATACCAAATGTTAGCATGCTAAAGTGCTAAACTAAGTTGGTAAACATGATAAACATTGCGCCTGCTAATGTAAGCATTGTCATTGTTAGCATGCCAGCACACACCAGTGTGCCGCTAGCTTGGCTGTAGACTCAGAAACACGTCAGCGTGTTGATTCATTTTCATATATTTTCATCAAGACCATGTTTAGTGGAAATCAGACCTCTGACCAAAACATTAAATCTCCTACTTATTTGTGGGAAGTCACAGAAAAATCACTATTTAGCTTCTGGATCACAGTGGGAACAGTTTCTGCAGCTGTTGTGTGAGTCAGCATTGTGCTCTGCTATTGACATTCAAGTGTATCCTGTTAATATTAACTGCCCCACCACAAGCTGTTTCATCATTATCTATTATCTTATTCACAGAAAGACAAGGACAGTCCACCAAAACACACACACACACACACACAGGCTTGTTGCCTTCGCGCTTCCTCTGCATTGACTTTACATGGATTTGCGTTAATGTTTACAGCGGTCGGGGCAAAAAGTCAGTATGTCAGTGTGGATGAGAAAGAAGGGACGGGGCGTGGATGTGGGTGGGACTTTTTGATGGGGCGGCGATACGGTGATATTGACATTTGAATGGTTGTCCAATCATTGGAGGATTATTAGAAAGCAGACGTGGCGTGACAACTGCACACTGTGGTGCAACCACTGATCGAGATCCACGCAAGTCCACTGTGCTTCTCTGTGGGTTTCATAAACGCACGTCAAGGTCATCGTAACCGAGATATGCACGCAAGCTACACATCCCGCGGACCTCTGCTCGACTCCACACACAAAGCTCCTGTGTGTGTGTGTGTGTGTGTGTGTGACACCCAGAGATCTATAACTCTTATCTATAACTCTTAAACTAATCTCCCTGTACACTTCAACAGAGGAGGAAATTCCCTGCAGACACTTGCCAAATATTAATGAATGATGGAGTTCTGGCTCTTGATGGCCACACAGTTCATTATTCAGAAACAGCACAGACTCTGGTTAAACGAACGACCACTGAGTCATGTTGGGTGTTTTGGCAACATGTACCTGTTAATGATCACGTACAGTATATACACTCTCTCAGAAGTGAGTTTGGTTTTATTCCTGTGGTTTTGTGTCTGCAGGGAGATCTTTCCGTACCTGGTGGTGGTGATCGGCCTGGAGAACGTCTTGGTCCTCACCAAGTCTGTGGTGTCCACACCCGTCGACCTCGAGGTCAAACTCCGCATAGCTCAGGGTAAGGGGAGAGTTTGTTTCAGGTGATTAACCAGAACCTTTGTACCAGTCACCAAGTTGTTACCGTGTTCTTTTCTAAAAAAAAATCAAAGGCTGGTGACCCGATTAGCTTTTGGAGTGCTGCATGAATTGTCATATCAAGTACCTCTTGTTTGTTTCTGAAACTTTGGTTGCTTTTTCTTCTCCAGGCCTTAGTAATGAGAGCTGGTCCATCATGAAGAACATGGCCACTGAACTGTGCATCATCCTCATTGGATATTTTACTCTGGTGCCAGCTATCCAGGTAAAAAAACAGGTCTCATATAATGAGACAGAATATGTTAATGTAATACTGAAGAAACGCATATAAACAGACGTCTTTTCACAACAACTGTGTGTCCTTCTTGCAACACATGACACTTAATCCAAAAACTATTCGAACTATCTGATGACATTTCTCATTTTAATTTAGCGTGAACTGTTAGTGGCAAGCTACTACATTGCTCCTATTCATGATGCAGCGATGTGTACAGGTTGTACTGACGCTGGTCTCACTGCTGTGTTGTAGGAGTTCTGTCTGTTTGCTGTTGTGGGGCTGGTGTCTGACTTCTTCCTGCAGATGTTCTTCTTCACCACAGTCCTATCTATTGACATCCGACGCATGGAGGTGAGAAGTTTCACACGTACAAACAATCAAACCTCAGTTCGTAAAATCCTCATTTTACATTTCAGACATTTCAAACCATGATTACATTCAGATCGCAGGTATGAGTCACCGTTTCCTCAGAAGTAAATGGAAGTAAAACCCAGCAGGTTGTTTTGATATCTGCCTGTATTTATTCTTCACAAACAGTAGCACATATCTGCAAAAAGATAAGATGAAAAGCACAAAGTGAGGCCTCTTGCTCAGGAGCAGATCTGGGTCACACAGGAGGTCAGATAGCGGTCACAGGCCCACAAACATTCACCACATAGTTTTCAGATTACTGTTTTCCAACATGAAACCTTTCACTGGTGTTGAGCTCAGTGCTCTGCTAAATTAACTCTAACCACAGAATATTTTGCTTTTTTTTGCTTGTTTAAATGATGAATTGATCAATGAGTCTCTCAGAGGGGAGTTAAAATGGCACGAGGTACAGCAGGGTGTCGTCTCGAGTAAAAGGTGTTTTAGACGGCAAAAAGTGTTACGTGTAAACAAACGTGTAACCCCGCTCTCCCCCAGCTGGCTGACTTGAACCGCCGCCTGCCGGCCGAAGCAGGACTTCCGCCACCCAAGCCGGGACCCCTGCGTCCACGCGAGGTCCCCCCTCCCCCGCGGCCCTCCCCCCACACCATCACCCTGCAGGCGCCGGCCTTCAGAAACCTGAGGCTTCCCAAGAGGCTGCGGGTGGTGTACTTCCTGGCCCGCACACGCCTCGCTCAGCGCATCATCATGGTGAGAAGATGGATTCAAAGCTAACAATAAATGTGTGTGTGGAATGTGTAGCATGCTGCCTGGTCACTGGTCTTTGTGCACTGTTCCTGTGCCTGGATTAGTTTTTACTAATTCTATTCTCATAGTATTAATGTCACAAAGACTGACAGATACATTGTCCTAGTTTCTGGCACAGTGACTCATCACTGTGGCTGCGCCCTCAAGTTGACCTTTACATGTGTGCCGTTGCTTTAAAGTGGATAAAATAGCTTTGCAGTTGAATCCACAAAACAGGGACTGGTGGTTTAAGACTACATCCACATTAAGACAGCACAGTCTGAAACAGAAAAGGACCGTTCCTCTCTAAATATGAACGAGAGAAACTCTTGTTGAAGGAAAAGCACTGTAGGTGGAGACGTGACTTTTTCAGTGGAGTCTCAGATAGCACACTGATCATTATCTCTAGGTTGGCACAGTGATCTGGATCGGCATCCTCGTCTACACCGACCCGGCAGGAATACGCACCTACCTGGCTGCACAGGTGTCGGAGCAAAGCCCCCTGGGAGATCCCGGAGGAGGTGGTCTGCCCCCTCACCTGGGGGTGGCCCCCGTCTTTCGTGGAGGAGATCCTACCAGCACCCTCGGCATCCACCCTGCACCAGCTCCAACTCCCTTACCTGAGAACCAATCACAGGGCCACCATGGCTCAGCCAGGGCAGGGCCCCTCCCCCAGACCCCGCCCGCCGTGCCCCAGATCACATGGGGGGCGGAGGACGAGGAGGGCTGGAGGAGGCTCTCCTTCAGGCACTGGCCATCGCTCTTCAGCTACTACAACATCACTTTAGCAAAGAGGTGAGTGGGACCCGACGGACCTGCAGCGAGTCCACTTTAGTTACTCGACATGTAACTGAAACAAAGATTGACCTCCTCCATTAATCCTTTAAAACACACTTTTCTATTATAGGAACGTATTAAAATCATTACTGTAGGATTATTATAGGATCATATAATATGGATATATCATATTATAGGAATTATAGCATGCTAGCATTTTGCTACTGATTAAAACTTCCGTCCATACATAAAGGGGCTTTAGCCAGTTTAGGATTCTGCACAGAAGAACTTATCAGGTTTGTGAATGTCCTCTTTCAGGTACATCAGCATCCTGCCTGTCATTCCTGTCACCGTTCACCTCAGCCCCCAGGAGGCCATTGAGACACGTCACCCTCAGGACACGAGACTCCCCCCTCCACCCATTCCCAAAGTTCCAGACCTACAGGCGGACCTCACCCTCTACAAGTTAGTACTAAGACACACATGCATGTCTTTCTGCACGTATCTGAACACCTTTAAACAAGTCTGGGTGTTGACGTACACTTGAGTAACCTGGTTATTCCTCAAACAGAGACAGTAACACTGTCAACAGCAGTGCAGTGGGACGAAATGAAAGACCATCAGTCATAGCAGCGCATCTTAAATGTGTTTATTTGAAGTAATTAGGTTGTGGGTGTCTCGATCTCCTGGGTTTTTTTCTGCATGTCAATCATTTAGTTATCACTGCATCTGTTGTGATAGTTTACATAAGGTTATGTTGACTTTATATAGTTTGCACAGCCCCTGTAAAAGTATTTTTACTGTTTTACAGCACTGGACCTGTAATCAGGCTTTTTGATCACAACCGTGTCGACATGTAAACACATTTCTACAACCTGGTACGCTGGTGGTTACAGAGTGGATCCCATTCCCAGCTGTCTGCGGTCATGCACACCTCTCACACTCATTTAAGGCCAACTAGGCAGGAAATAATGACATATTGGATTTATTTTTGATGAGTTTAGATCATTGAAGTTGTGAACTTGTGTTTTCATTGGGTCCAGTGTATAGGAGCTCTTTTTCTTTTACTTCTAGAAGAGAATACAGGTGAAGACTTAGGGATGCATGACTGCACTGTGTCACTGGACTAATTCTTATCTCATCTGAGTCACTTTTACTTCAACAAGTGCTGTCTCTCCCTGACCGACGGCTTTAGAGATCTAACAGTGGTCCCTGAACTTTACCAGACTTTTTGTTGGGAAGCATGTGTACCAAATGGGAAGACCATACTGTATTTACCACAGAGGGGAATCCAGTTGTCTGATAGATGACTTCATACACTTTGCTGGCAGCATTAGAACCGTGTTGTCAGTCTGAACTGCAGCTTTCACTGTGGTGTGTTGTTAAGAAGAAGGCTATCCGCATCATCTTTGGACAGTAGACACGACGGCTGTACTATCAGCTGAAGGAGGGTCAGGGTCTTGACCTTCGTAGCTGGGAAGCGGCCTTGTTTTAAAGACCCTGACAGACAGAATGCAACATGCTGTCACAACTGGATCCAGAGCAGGTTGCAACACAGTGAGGGACACAGATACATTGTGTTTGAATCAATGAAAAGGCTTTGGTTCTTTTACAGTCGAACCGGGAACAGCAAGAACACACACAGGGTCACGGTGTTCTTCCTCATGAACGTATATCCGCTAAGAGACCAACACTGCACAGTGTTCCTAGTCACAACTCACAATCACAAATACTTGCTCTTGTTACATCTTGCTCCTATTCTAGAATAGAAATATACGGAAGCATAGAGCAATCATAATAACTAGACAAAAAGTAAGAATGTGTGCATTCTACAAGCACTATTCCCAGTATTGAGACATTTTCAAGATATTTCCTGTGAACGTGCTGCAGCAGCTCGACTTGGTCGCACTCGGGCGTTTGATTCTCTCTGGAGTTGATAACAAACTGCTCTGAACACACTTGAATGTGCACTTTTTGCATGGGTTGTTTCATGAGTGTTGACTTATCAGGTTCAGTTTGTTCAGACGGGCTCAAATCAATCTCCTCCTTAACGTCTGCACCTCCAGGCCTCTTGTAGGAGAACACAAATCCAGCCAGCATCACGCTTCTATATTTGGTCTGTACTTAGCTTTGGTGTTAAAAGGGCAGTTGAGTTTTGCAGAGCAGCAGTCGGGGTTTTAAAAGACTGGTATTTCAGGCAGAGTAGGTCACACTGGTGTGGCAGTTTTCACAGTTGTGCCACATTCCACAGCAGCCAGAAACACCAAGTCGAGCTCAGCCAGGTGGAGAGCTCAGCTCATGAGGACTGCGTTTGTAAGGCCAAGGCTGTAAGAGAGGAGCTGTTGTCTCCTCCTTCTGGCACTGAGGGTAATTACACAAACGCTGTGTTTGTAAGTGTGCTGCTCTGTGTCTACAGGAGCTGTTTCAACACAATAATATATTATTTAGGTAAATGTAAAAGCTAGTTAGTCCTCCAGCGGTACCGCCACATCCTGTCTGCCCTCCCTGCTCCTCTTTCATTATATGTCCTCCGAACGCAGTTTCTTTAATATCTGGAGCACCAGCAACGTTTCTTGGACGTACTCCGTCGCTCTGCTTTTACACCCGCCTTGTTGCAGAAAACAACAGTGTTAAGCTGATTACCAAAAAAACCCTTCTTTGTTGGTTCCCTCCTCCGTCCAGGGTGGCCGCTCTGGGCCTGGCGGCGGGTGTCCTGCTGGTTCTGCTGCTCTTCTGTCTCTACCGGGTTCTCTGCCCTCGCAACTACGGCCAGAACGGCGTCACTCACGGGCGCCGGCGCCGAGGAGATCTGCCCTGCGACGATTACGGTTACTCGCCGCCCATCAGCGAGATCTCCCCGCTGCTGCTGAGGGGCCACAGTATGGTGAGAAAGGACTCGGATAGAGAAGTCACGCACACACGCACACACACACACACACACACACACACACACACACACACACGAAATTGACAATCAAAGCCCATTTGTTGATATCTTGGTCTTGCAGGACATCGAGTGTTTGGCCAGTGACGGGATGCTGCTGGCGAGCTGTTGCCTGGCAGGACAGATTCGGGTCTGGGACGCGCAGACTGGTGACTGTTTGACCGTCATCCCAAACCACGGGTGAGGATCTGCTTATTTAAACCTCTGCTGTGCTCAGTTCTGGTGATCCCTTGTGGGATCTGTTAGATGATACTTTTGAAACACTTGATAAGAATCTCTTAATAGAACTATGACTAAGAACAATCAGCTGCTGGCGCTCTCTGGTGGTCAAACTGTGTGACGTCACACTGTTTTTTTAAATGACCTCAAACATACTTAGAAATGCTAAATGAATGTATTTCTGATTCACACTCAAGGTGCTGGCCAACCATCAGGAGCAATTTGGGGTTCAGTGTCTTGCCCACCACCAACCCTGTGATTCAGTACATATTTCTATACTGTAATTAATCTATCGAACCTATCGGCCGACATATATTCTAATAACGATATCTGCAACGAGTTAACATCGACCAATAGTGTCACGCGAGCCATTTATCTGTAACTGTGGACTTGTTTGGTCCTCAGGCTGAGGCGGAGCAGCAGCTGGGAGCAGCGGGACGGCTGGGACAGCCTGGGCGGAGCTGCAGAGTCCGAGTGTTTTGTCTCTGAGGCTCGCAGCCCCTCCCTCAGTGGTGACGGCCTATCAGAGGAGGAGGGCATCCCGCTGAGACGCCGCACTGCTCCCACCCGGCCGACTCTTTTCACCGACCAGCCCGATCTCACCCCGCTCATCGACACCAACTTCACCTCCCAGCCCCCCTCCCACTTCTCCACTCCACCCAGGGAAGGCTTCAACTTTGGAGGTCTGGTGGAGCGGGCCTACATGGAGCACGAGCCCCCCTCCCCCTCCGCCTACCCCTCTCCTTCCTCCGCCTCCTCCTCGCCGCCCTCAGGAGCGCCGCTCCAGAGGAGAACCAGCTTAGGGGATGCAGCTGCCCCCTTAACCCAAGAGAGAGCCTCCACAGCGGGCACGCAGGCGACGGCGGACTGGGAGAGCTCCGTCTGGGCCATGGAGCTGAGAGGAAACCTGATCGCTGCTGGGAGGAGCAGCGGGAAACTGGAGGTGTGTCAAATATTAAACTTCACTTTACACCAAACAAACCAGGTCTTGATTGATTTTGTAGAAAAGTAACTAAAAGGAATCTCTACTCCTCTAAACACATCTGGCAGTCATTTAATGAAATGTCGCATTATTGGCCAATAACACTAATCATAAGTATTAAGAGCTTCACATGCTTAATGTTGTTTTCAAAGACTCTTTCTTAGTCACTTGCAAATGAAAAAGCACAAGGAATTAAAAGATATTGTGGAAGTGAAGGCAGTACGAGAGATACTGAACCTGTCATTCAGTATAAAACATGAACTAGAATCAATACAGTGCAACATATTATATTATGTTATATATATATGATAAACATGTAAAATGGTTACAGCTGTGGGATGCAGTGGAGGGATCGTTGCGCTGCAGTAATGAAGACGGAGTCTCTGGGATCACAGCTCTAGCCTTCCTCAACAACAGGTACAACAGCAGCTTTAGCCAGGCTCCCTCTGGGAGGAGACTAACACTTGGGTTTTGTTGCCACATGCATTTCTTAACACTGGGTTCATACCTGTTACAGAATAACTGGAACCATCCAGTTATTGTGCGGCTCCACACCAAAAGCCTTTTATTGCCATCTCAACATGTTTACATGGAATCTTTCTTCACACGTAGACGTAGACACAGACATAAAACACAAACATGGTGCATCAGCCAGTTAGTTGCATCTAAGTCTCACTTTGCAATGAAAAGTGTTTTTAGTGTAAAGCTGTTATGTAAAGCTCTTATTTGGAAGTCGCTTTGGACTTTAGCATCTGCTAAATGTAATGTAGTGTCTCACTAAGGTAATTATAAATGATTGACTTATAAAGTATGACGATTGTTCACCCCGACACTCCCACGTTCTTCCTCTTCCTCCTCAGAATCGTAGCGGCTCGGCTGAACGGGTCTCTGGATTTCTTCACTGTTGAGATCAACAAACCTCTGTGTCTGCTGCAGTACAGAGGTGAGTCTTACATGTGCTCTGTCCTCACAGCTGCTGCTGAGAGAGAAGAAGCTGCATGAAGTCAGATGAACCAGCATGGCAGCCTTCTTCAGTACGGCTGTCTTTATGCTTCCTTCATGGCCTTTTTATTTATTAGTATAATTGTAATGATTCACGTGTGGTGATTAAGCAGATCTTTTATTCTTTACATTAATGTGGATTCTAGTCTGGAAGCAGGTTGCAGTGGTAGAAGCACAGCTGGCCATCTGTACAGAAACGATGCTTTTGCTTCTTTAATAATAGCAGATATAGCAAATACCAGAGCAAAAATAATTTTCCAGGACAAAACTTTCTTAGACTGCAGAAATGATTTGTGAGGATGCATGCAAGACCATGACTCGGCAGGTGTGAAGGATTGATTTTATACAAACATCTTCTGTAAAAGCAAAAGAAAATAATAAATGCACGTAACTTGAGAATGAAAAGTGTTGGTCGCAGCCGTAATGCAAATATTGGCAGCAAGAGGCTCCTTCATGTTTCACACATTACAAAGCAGAAACTAGAGCTGCAACAATTAGCCGATTAATTGATCAGTCGATTGACAGAAATGGAATCAGCAAGTGTTTCGGTAATTTGGTAATTGATTAATCATTTGTCATTTTTTAAAGTAAAAAATCCACATATTCTCTTGCGTGAGGTTCTCTTGTTTTACCTTCTCTTAACATTGTAGAGAATTGAATATATTTAGGTTTTGGACTAAACGAGACCAAAAATCACGTAGGAATAAAAATAATCAGCAGATGAATCGATTCTACAATGCATCTTTAGTTGCCGCCCAGCTGATTCCACTACAAATAAAGATGAAACAGGAGGAATGTGAAGTCGGTGTCTCCTCCTCCTCCAGGTGCCCCTGGGCGAGGCAGCATGCCTCCGTCTCCCTGTTACAGCAGCGAGGACGTGATCAGCTGCCAGCTCACGCGCTCCGTACAGTGCGCTCACCAGATGCCCATCACGGTGCTGCGAGCGGCCGCCGGGAGGGTCGTCACCGGGAGCCAGGACCACACTGTCCGGGTAACACTCCAATCACCACGTTTTTATATATAATATAGAAATACTACGATAAATACTAATGTCGAGAGTCAGAGCTCCAACGTCTTCACAGAACGTCTTTTTTACATTTTCCAACCAGATGTGATCAACAATGTAAAATACTGCTGGGAAACTAAAATGAAGCCTCATTCATGAGAAAACATTCATAACAAGTGTAGTACATAAAACAAACCGTTACACAGAAGATAGTGAAGAGATGAAACTCAACAAACAGTATAAACTTGTTCTCTGTGGTTCAGATTTATCGCCTCGAGGACTCGTGCTGCCTCTTCACCCTGCAGGGTCACTCTGGAGGGATCACAGCCATCTACATAGACCAGGTCAGTAACCGCGCAGCTCAGGTCTGTACTGTCCTGCCAGTGCTCTCCAGACTTTCTATCAAAAATACAAATACAATCAAATCTGGCTCTCCTCAGACGATGGTTCTGGCGAGCGGCGGGCAGGACGGCGCCATCTGCCTGTGGGACGTCCTGACGGGGAGCCGCGTCAGCCACGTTTACGGTCACCGCGGCGACGTCACCTCGCTGGTCTGCACCAACTCCTGTGTCATCAGCTCGGGACTGGATGACCTCATCTGCATCTGGGACCGCAGCACCGGGATCAAGCTCTACTCCATACAGCAGGTACAGTCTCGACGGCGAGCGCTGCGGCGGCGAGCAGCGAGCGCTGACGTCCTCCTAACCTCTCTCTCCTCACCAGGAGGTGGGCTGCGGGGCCAGTCTGGGAGTGATCTCCGAGTCCCTGTTGGTGACGGGGGGCCAGGGCTGCGTCTCCTTCTGGGACCTGAACTTCGGGGACCTGCTACAGACCGTCTACCTGGGCCAGAGCAGCGACGGCCAGGGCGTCCGGCAGCTGCTGGTGCTCGACAACGCCGCCATCATCTGCGACTTCGGCAGCGAGCTCAGCCTGGTCTACGTGCCGTCGGTGCTGGAGAAACTGGACTGAGGAGAGGCGGGCGGACGGACGGCCGCGGCAGGTGAAACAAACAAACAAACAAACAAACAAACATCTTTTTCCTCTGCGTTATTTTTGACTTTTGATACGTTTTTTGGGCTCTTTTGTTGCTTCTGGCACTCGAAGGACAAACAGCCACAAGACTGGTGTCCTTGTGCAAACAAGGCTCTTTATTTTATTATTATTTTAGATGTCTTAAGTACAAGCCTGGATGTAATGAGGAAAACAAGAAGCTGAGGACTGATCGTGCAACCTGCTGCGTTTTGTCGGAGGAGGGTGACGGACCCTCGACACTGAAGTTTTGACATTTCGAGGGTCGTGAGGTTCGTTTGAGAAAAGCTGGATGTCTCTGACTTCCAGAGGATCCACCAGTCACCGGTTTGTGCTTTTCGTGTGTGCGTGTTTGTTGCTCTGCCCTCTATGCTGCTGATACGGGTGGGGCTTCACTGTGACCCCGCCCGCCCAGAGAGGAAGATTAAACTGTCTCCTTATTTTTTAATATTCCCGCTGCCTCTTTCGCCCTGACAGCGGAACGCAGCCGCAGCGAGCTCGGCGGGTCAACGGCCTGTCAGGAAGAGCTGCGCATTTATACATGAGTGTGTGTGTGTGTGTGTGTGTGTGTGTGTGTTGGAGAGTGAATGAATGAATGAATCTAGGCTCTTTTTATGGCACAACTGCTGAGAACACTTTGACTGGTTGTGTGTGACGTGTGCGTGAGGGAGAACTGATGATTACTGTATAAAGTAAACCTGTTTTTATATGTATAAATCTATTATTTATTAGCGATACCTTTTTGAATAACAGTTTGTTTATGAATGGCTGATCTCGGCTCTTAAACAACAATATAATATTGTGGAAGTGATGACAGATGGTGATTATTTGTTCGACGTTGGTTATAAAACCATCATATTGAACTGGAAACACTGAAGTGTTGGTTGTTATGGAGCTGGGGGCTGATGCTGTATGAGGGGCCCCTGTGGCCCCTCTGCCCCCCATGTGCTACACCTTCATCAGGCTACCTCCATTTTCCAAACTGCTTGAATTGTGGATGAGAATACTCGTTTTTTTTTATTTTATTGTGCCCTTTAGAGATTTTCTTTAACTTTTTTCAACTTTAACAGTTTCCAATCCAGGATTTTCATTTTGGCCACTAACAACAACAACAACAACTTACTGTACTATGTCTCTCAGTACATCTTGTTGTCATTGCCACGTGTGGATGCAAACTTAGGTGGTGCGCTTCTTTCTGCAGCCAGTCAGTTAAAACCCAGTCTCTGTAGTTTAGAGACTCCAGATGAATAACTTGTCTGTTTGAAGCTGATACGACATCAGATGCTCTTCTTCAAACAGTTTGTAGAGTTGTGGTTACATTTTCTGGAATTCACACAGTTTCCTTGCTCTCACAATCATTTTCTTTTATTCACCTTTACTGTGCAACGTGTTGGTTAGTTGGAGATCATCAGGCACAAAACATTAGTTTCATGCACACCTTTTCAGTCAATCCTTTCTCTAATTTGCTCATCAACTTGAATATATTTTTACTGACTAGTTCCATAGAAACAGTTAATAGCATATGCCTCACAATCAGATGTATAACTAGTAACAATTAAAAATGAAGTACAATTCATTGCCACAAGCCAGAACCCCAAATCTGTTGCTTCTGTTAGCTTGTTTAGCTTTACACTGCAGGTAGATCCTCCTTTATTCCAAACCATGTATCTCCTTGATAAACTAATGAAGGAACATAGTCCTCCAGGTTTTAGACTTGTCCCTCCCTGACTGACACCAACATGCAGAATGTATTTTCTCCAAATCATCCAGCATCTACTGTATCTGCGTCACCTGAATGTAGTCCCAGCTGGAACAAATCCGTTCAAACCCAGCTGCTAAATCACTTACAGCATCGCAACACAAATTCAATGCACTACTAACTCTCTCTGGCGCACACGTTAGGCACGTTTGTGGACATCCAGGAAATGTGGAGTTCACGCCTGCAGCAACTGGTAAAAACACGTGGAGGCGACGGGAGGTTTCACTGGGATGTTCTGCACGAAACGAGCTCAAAGTGTGGCCTGCATCCTTCAGACTGTGTGACCTCTTTAGTATTGTAACCTGTTAATTTATTAGCTTTGTGTTTTCTGCTGTAAACGGTAACGATAGTCGCTAAAGTTTTAGAAATGGGAACTAGTTTTTAGATTTTTGTTTTTTTACTTCTGTTTTCTATCAATGTGAATTTGATTTTGAAGCGAGAGTTGAACATTTTGGGAAATATGCGTAACATTATTCCTTTCTGGCTACATGACAAAGGTTGATACTACTACGTTTAATATTAGCTAAATTAAGCTAATGGCTAATTTACAGTTAGCAGGCGGTTACCTTAGCATAAAGACTCTAGGAAGCTGTTAGTAGTCAGCACATAAACCCCCGTAAAACGCTGTTTTTACACTTTTTTGTACAAATGAATGCTAAATAAACAAAATATAACATTGTAGTTAATGTTAACCATCTTTAGAAACTTCCAGTTCTCAACTGTTTCTGGTCTTTGTGCTAAGCTAGCCTGCTGCAAGCTAATCATATATCCATGAAGCTAAATAATTATCTGCCAGAAAGCAAATTGTAGTGCCGAAAATGTCCAACTATTCCTTTAGAGAGGGGGTGGGGAGGGGTTTCACTTGAATCATAGCTTCATCTGAATGTTTTGGTTCATCACATATGGACTTGGCCTTGTAAGTTAATCCATATCCAACAGAACTTGGTCAGTTAATGAACGCGGTTCTGCAGTTTTATTTTAGTAAACCACGCTTGTTATTGTTGTGGTTGCTTTTATTCATGCGGCTGTCGGGGCACCATATCAAACACAACATGCTTTTATGTTCTGGAGCTGTTAAAGAAAGAGGAACAACTTCTCACCGTAACAGCAGAACAGGCTGTGGAGGTTAACTTATTAACGATTTTGTAACACACAAAGAGCAAGACTTTTTACTAATTTTCAAATAAAGAGGCTTTGATACAACAACAGTTTTCTGTCTACTGGATTTATTTGATATTTTTACAATAATGAATGATTAGTAACATTTTTCCAGAAGGACTTTGGGAATAGTCTAATTTTATTTAAGATATTTACAGTGTTACAGATGAAGGAAAAAGAATCAACTTGTTAAGACGTGCTTATCTGTATGCTGCTCTGTTACCATGACGACGGAGCTATATGCACTGATTGAGTTGAAGAGGGAGTTTCGTCTTTACATTAGCTGCACGCAGCTCCTCCGGCCTGCCTGCAGCTCCATGCAGCCACTGTTCTCCAGTTAATAAATCACAGAGCAGCCAAACACCGTCACACCCTGGTGTTTCCCCGACGACCACCGTTGAAGGGGGCTAAGAAAGTGAAGTGCATGCTGGGGTTTTAATCGATCCGGTGACCTAGACCAGGTTCCATTCATCACAGACATAGAAAGATAAGCAGCAAAGAGCGACAGAAGGACTGGAGGAAATCAGACGAGTGCATAGTGATCTGGTCCCAGAAGCCACCAGTGATGGAAGGAGAAGCAAGTGCGATTGTGTTTCCGGTATCACACTCCTAAAGCAGCGGAAATACACCTAAAGTCAGAACTGAACCCCTACCGTCCCATCTGCCAGCAGGCACGTCTTGGTAATCAACGCTGTTAAAATGTCTCACACTCAGGATTCAGTGTGGTTTCTTTCCTTAAAAGCAGAGTTAGAAAGAGCTCCACCCGACGCCTGGTGGTAAAGTGAGAGAAAGGCAGCAATCTGGACACGTCTCAGCGCTTGTTGAGGGTCCAGAGGGGGTCCAGGCTGCTGAGCGGGTCGTCACCTTCCTCCTCTCGTGTCCCGTGGAGACCCTGACCCTCCGCCGGCTGCAAGAAGCTCTGCTTGGTCACCCGCTGCTTCCCTTTGCCCCCTCCTTCCATGGAGAACGCCTCTGGCGTCAGTGCGGCCAGGAGCTCCAAGGACGAAGGAGCCGGAGCAGAGGAAGCGGGAGGCGGGCTGACGCTGGGGGTACCCTCTAGGACTGGCTGGTGGTTGGATGATGGTGGTGTGCAGGGGGAGACAGCATCCAGGCCGTTGGGTGGTGGTGGCGGTGGAGAGTGGGTAGGGGAGGGGAGAGGCGGACTGAAAGAGGAGGGAGGCTGGGGATTTGTTGGCGGATAGGGATACTGGAGCAGCTGGACGTCACCCAGGGAGTTGAGGTCGGGTAACGTGGCGCCAGCCTGCTCCTCCAGGCCAAAGGGGGCCTCCATGGCCAGGTCTGTGGCGCTGGGCGGCCGGATGCTGAGCTTGGCGATGGTGGCTTGGATGGAGCTGATGGGCATGTCACCACCGAGGACAATATCCTGCTGGGACTCCTGTCTCGGGTAAGGCTGCAGAGAGAGAAAGAGACGCGTTGAGATACAAACAGACCCACAGAGTCTAAAAATAAAACGTCTGACCAGAACTCGTACAAATCCTTTGGAACAGTCACGTTTGCAAAATGGAAGGAAGTGCACCAGTCAAACCTTTGTGGCTGCAGAGCTGGTGTTCTTGCTGCAGGTGGCGGTTGTGATGCCGTGTCGCTGAAGGACCTGCTCAGCGTGCTTCAACACAGCCTCATAGCAGAACTTCAGGTGGAGCTGGACACAAAAGAGATTCTACATAGAAAAGCGTTCTATATCTGAAGCCTGAGGATTAGCGACTACACTGTAACCATCTGGTTCAGTTGTAATGCACTTTATTTCTACTGTAAGTTCTATCAATCGTACGGAGCCCATAAAGCCCCGTAAGGGTTTGATACAAGTAATAAGTTGTATCAGTGCCTTTGTTTCATCTCTCTCCTTATTTCCTGTCTTCTATTTAGACACAAAAAAAGCATAAAATATGTATAAATACTTCAAATACTGGTCATAGGATCCATTATTGATAGATCATTCATAGATCCTTTATATTTTTTACACTAGGCAGAATTTATCGGTTAGCATCAGCACAAGTCACAAAGTGAAGCCACCTCCACAACTGCAGTCACCTTAACAACAGTTATTCAGGACAAAACCTTTTTCCAAATCTGCTGTATTCTTATCATGTGGGAATCAGTACAGTCAGGACATCTTAAAGAGAAAAACCTTTTAAGCACACAGGAAGTTGGAAATTTAAAAAATAATTAATACACAGAAGCAGTGAACCACTGATCAGCCACCAGGAGGAAACCAAGGTCTAAGGAGGTTCACTGATGTTTGAATAATTAAGTCCACAACTACCACCTGATCGCTCTACTGCAGCTTTCAACATCAAACTCAAACACCGCTTTAGGTTCCTGCGTGTCTGACCTTCTCCTGTAGCATGTTCTTCCTCTGTTGTCTCATCTTCTTCACCAGCAGTGGGAGATCTGGGATCCCGTTTCCTGCCTCCAGCTCCTGCAGCGCCGCGTACAGCAGACAGAAGGCACCGGTGCGTCCCACGCCCGAGCTGAGACACAGTGCAGGCTGATTAGCAACACGTCTTGGACTTTATTTTCTTTTTATCTACAGTGATCGAAATAATTCATGAAACCGGAAACAACACCATTTGTATGTTTTTGTTTTCAGGTGCTATTTAGGATGTTTGTACAATGAAATCTTTAATAGGATTCTGTTCAAAAGACCTTTCATTCATAATTGTATAGTTGTTATCTGCCTCATGCTGTTTACCAGATAAATCTATTCATTAATTAAAAGGTGAAGGTAAAAAAAAAAGATACGTTATACAAGAATTAGGTTAAATCTTCAGAACCACGAGCTGCTTCAAAAACACCAATTACAGCACTTTGTGTTGGAACTTGAGAGATTGTGTTCTTTTATGTGGAAAATGAGACCGGAACTCGTCTCACAATCAGCTGCAGGCGGAGAATTAATTAACTATAAATCACTGCAGTGAGACTGAAACCTCATCACAACTCATTGTTGAACATTTCTAGTGACTTCCAGTAAAACCCAACGTTGAATCCTTTTGCTCAGGGGCCCTTATAACCTTCGTAATGACCCCTTGGGGTCCCTGCACCCTACTTTTAAGACTGCCACACATTAGGGGTGATTACACCATATCTACCACATGTAAGATGAGATTTGCAACCTGAGATAATATCTTCTTTCATTTGAATATGTTTCACTAATAAAAGAAAATGTACATGCATGAACCCGCTCTTGCCCTTTAGGATTCTCAAATGAATTTATTTATTCGTAAACTTGTAAACGGCGCTCTTAAATCACTTTTGTGAATCAGGCTTCGGCACCGATCCCTCATGAAGACGGGACAGAAACTTAAACATAAGACAGACTTGAAATGGTGGCTGGTCACCTGCCAATTAAACCAACCAGCTACTTTGAAGTTAAGCATCATTTGGCTTGAATATATATACAGTGAGAGATTTCAACACACTGCAACAGGTGACACACACACACACACACTCACTCACCTGCAGTGCACCACGACAGGTGTGTGTAAGGGCCTCTGGTGGAGGTAGTGTCCATGAACCTCCTGGATAAATCGCAGAAGGTTGCTTTTGCTGTCAGGAAGCCCCCTGAAGAGAAATGTGAAGAAATGATGACTCCTCAGGCTGAACACACTTTAATGAGATTAACTGATGAAATAAAAGGTTATGATGAATCCCAACAAGAAACTCTACACATGATCAGAGCCTGGTGTCTTTTCTACAGAAGCTGCTTCACATTTTCTATAAACAGCAGTGACTCACAGCTCCGGCCAGGAGGTGAACTGGAGATGGACGACGGTGCGCTTCAGGCTTTGGTCGCGGTACTGCAGGCTGATCATGCGCTCCACATGCGTCGGCGCCGTCTTCTGTGTGGTTAGGCTGAGTGTGATTGGTCCCTGAGAGAGCTGCTGGCCGCGCTCCGTTGGGAAGTAGCGCACAACCTTTCCCTGGGAGAGATTCAGAAGACAACGTTAAGAACACAGACAACAACAGAGTAGGTTAAAAAAATATATTTAAGGTTAAACACTTAAACATTTAGTAATTCTAATGATTCTTTTATATTATTTGTTTTTGTATAAAGTTATTTTCACTAAAGCAGTAATCATATGAATTACTGATCATGTGATTAAAAGCTCAAAAGCAGCTATTAAATGAACCTTGTGGTGATCTTGTTTTCTCAGCTGCTGTAAGTAAAGGACAGAAAACTGTTAACTTTCCCCCCCAAAAAGGTTAAATGTTGATATAAACCCATTTAAATGTTCTGCAGCTGCACACCACATGTTTTAATCACTTCCATATCAATCACAGTGCAAACTAAAAGGAACTCTGTACCTTGTCCAGCTCCTGCTCTGAAACCAGCATGACAACCATGGACACCTTCTGCTCATACACCATAAGCCAGAAGTCTGCCGCTGTGCCACTGAGCGGAGCCTGTGTGGCAATAAGGCGTGGGCAGTATGGCGACAATTCTTCCACATAGCTGGCGTTGATGTAGTCATCTTTGCCTGATTGCAGCACCACGCGGTTAAGGTCATAGGGCATGACATCCTGGTGACGATTCTTCATGGTATAGCAGCGGGCGATAGCAATAGAGCGCTGCCGGGCGTCCTTCTCCTGTTGATCCTGTAGCTCTTTCCAGCGGGCATCCAGCACCGACAAGCCACCCTCATTCTCTGAGGGGTGCTCCAGGGAATCTACCTGGGCCCTATAACGTTCCAGTTCACCGTGAAGACGAGCAACGCGCTCTGGAGCTTGGTATGGGTCCCCCTGGATCAAGAGAACTCCCTGGGAGCTCTTCTTTCGACGCTCTCCATCCTGTGGGTCAGCTTTGGTGGGTTGGAGGACATTGGTGGGGGCCTTGGTTCCTCCAGGTTGGCTCTCAGGGCTCGAAGAGAGGAGGTCATCTGTGCTGGAGTTCTGGCGCTGAAACAGCGATGTGGAGGGAGAGACAGCGGAGGGAGAGGGAAGAGTGGGTGGAGCTGAGCCTCCAGGGGTGGGTGCTGGTGTGGGTCTCTGCTGGGAGGTCAGACCCAGAGAGGTAGGACCTGGAGAGGGAGATGGGGAGGGGGAAGGTGAAGGGGAAGGAAGGACAGTGTTGGGTGGTTGAGCCACTGAAGGACCTCCAGGAGGTGGTTGGATCATGTGCGGAGTGGGGGGAACATGTGGACCATGTGGGCCCATGGCAGTGGGTTGCTGTTGGGCACTTGGAGGTACATTAGCTCCTGGAGCTGAAGGGTACATAGTAGAGGGCTGCGGATGGGTCATGGGAAGAGGAGCCTGAGGTTGTTGTGGAGCTGCAGGCTGTGGCGCCAGGGGCTGCTGAGGCATCATGGGAGCCCCTCCAGGGTAGCACACCCCCCCAGAATGAGAGGGCTGAGCCTGGGGTTGGCTGGGCATCCGCATGGGCTGCTGGGGCATGTTTGGTATAGGAGGTTGTCCAGGGTGGGGGTGTTGTTGTGGGGGACGTGCACGGGGGGGCATCTGTGGCATAGGGGCCCTTGGCAGGTGGACCTGAGGACCAGGGACCATATGAGGTTGTGAGGCAGGAGGCATCTGTGGGCGCAGGGTTGGGTGAATGGGCTGGCTAGTGGGGGGCATATAGTTTTGTGACAAAGGAGGCATTGGCTGACTTGTGGGGGGCATTTGTGCTCTGGGACCACCTGGTATCTGCATATGTGGGTGGGGTGGAATCTGCTGGGCATTAGGGGGCATTTGTTGTTGTTGTGGCAACATGTGTTGGTGAGGGTGTCCAGGGGGCATCTGTTGATTGGGATGGGGCAGATAGGGATGAGGTGCTGGCTGAGAAGTTGGGGGCATTTGTGGATGTACAGCTTGAGGTGGCATCTGGCCCTGAGGTGGTCTTGGCATGGAGCCAGGCATCATCTGAGGGTGTTGCTGGGGTACATAGCCCTGTGGAGTCTGGTAGCCGTGGGGCTGATAGCCATTTTGTTGATGTGGCTGCAGCTGACCTGGGAATGCCTGCTGGTACTGCGGAGGAACACCAGGCTGAGGGGGCATATATCCATGTGGGTAGCCTTGCTGGGCCTGATGAGGAGGGTGAGGGCCAGGATTAGCCCTAGGTCCAGGCTGGTAGCCCTGAGGCAGTGGTTGCCCAATGGGCTGAGGGTAGTGCTGCGGATGCTTCTGCTGTGGCTGGGGTGCAGGAGTTTGGGCTGGGCCATGAATAGGCATTCCTGGTTGGGGCATAAACTGGGGGTAGGTCCCCATCTGTGGGGGTACAGTGTAGCCAGTTGAGGCTGCAGTGACAGGGTGGTGTGGTGTAGGGGCATAGCTGGGGATAGGGGCCTGGATGCTATCCACAGTGGTGGTTGAGGGCCGGACAGGGGCTACAGGGCCAGGTTGGGGGGCTTGATGAGGGGGCGGCCGATAACCTGGCACAGCTGCCTGGGCTGGCAATTGTGGAGGCATCTGTGGAGTCATCTGAGGGAGGGGCCCGCGTGGCAGAGGTCCCTGTGGTGCTAGAGCCCCAGAAGTAGGAAACTGAGCTATCCGTGCCAGGAGCTCTGGAGGAGGCAGGTTGGCAGGGAAGTGAGGAATACCAGCTGCTGGAGCTCCAGGCCAAGGCAGAGAGCTGCTGCCGCCCAGGTTACCAGCAGGGGGCACGAAGGCTTCATGACCCGGCAGACGAGCTGCAGTGGTGGGGAAGGAAGGAATGTCAGGGGGGAGGCTGCGGAGCTCCTCAGGTAGGTCACCCCCCAAGGCCAAGATGGCTGCGCTAAGCTGGGCCAACTCAGGGTCATCCAGGCTGGAGCAGGCAGAGTCGACATCCGGAGCCTTCGGCTTCAAGGAGGGCTTAGCGGCTGTAGGCCGTGCTGGAGGCTTCTTCTGGGTCTCTCTGAGGAGGAGACAGACAACAGAGAGCAGGGGTACAACATGAACGCCGTGGACTTGACGAACTGGATGTCACAGCTGTCAAATGGAAAATGTATTAACTGTACAAGCCACATCTCAGAGGCTCAGATTACAGATTTCAACACTTTCAGACTGTTTCAATGTCTGCCTTACTTTTCCAAGACGGGCTTCCTGTCCTCTGCCCTAGTCTGACATATTGTCTTTGCTTTCTCCAGCAGACGTGATGCTTTGGCCTCCAGGTCTTCGTAGAACTCTTTCCCCTCCTGTGACTTCTTCATCAGGTCCTCGTAGGCTTCATACGAGCCCACCAGTCCCTGGACGGTGCTGTTCCACTGCTGCTCAGTTTGGCTCAGGCCTTTACGAATGGAAGCATACTGGACGTTGGCCTCAGTCAGGGCCTTCAGGATATTCTCCTGAGCTGCCAGGTTCTGGTCGATATACACCTTCACCTGCTCGTACTTCTTCAGCTGCTCCTCAAATATGCGCTGGGAGGACATGAGTAAGTTAGAGCTCATATACTATTCTTTAAAAAAATACTGATAATGATAGGGCGCATGCTAACACAAACCAGAGCTTAAGAGAGGAACATACCTTCATGTCTGCCCTCTCTGTGGTGACCAGTGTGGAGGTGATGTCGTCCTGCTGGATTAGGTCGCGGAGCTGTTTCTCCAAAGAGCCTCTCTGTTCCCTCATTTCCTGCACCTTCCCCAGGATCCGCTTCATGCACTGCAGCCCTGCTACTTCCTCTGCACACACATACACAGACAGAGGGTTACTTTCCCAATTCATAACATAATAAGACAGAAGTCAGCATGAAATACTATTAAACACATTATGCTAAACCTTTCTAAATGACACACACATTCACAAACCCTCACCACCCAACACACTCACCCTCGCTGAGCTGGGGTCGGGGCAAGGCCTCTTTCAGTCTTTCCAGTGGCCCCCCCAGCAGACGCAGGTTGCTGATGTGCAGGTTCATGGCCCGGTGGAGCTCCGTGTTGGTAAAACTGGCCTTCTCGTGGGCCTCCATGTACTTCTCCAGGTCCCTGCGGATCTCGGCCAGAGCCTGGGCCTGCGCTGCTGGGTGTGCCTCGCCCGCAGTGGGGCCGCCAGCCTCCTGGAGAGCTCGCTCGCCAGCCTCATCTGCCTCTAGCACGTCTCGGATCTCTTTCAGTGAAGACTCCACATCAGTGAAGACACCCGAGAGCCCTAAGGAAGCAAGGAATGTGTAAGGTGTTATTTACCCAGAAGCACACAGTGAGGTACCTCACACACACATAAGAGTGTGGAAAAAAGACAAACTTCTTCCACAGTTTAGCCAGAAAAAAACGAATGTGTACATGCAATTTTCAAAACTGTCCAGTTTTTCAGTCAGTTTTTTAACTAACCCTAACCCCCGTTTATTGACATTGGAAAGTATAAGTTGTCATAGTATCAAATGGGGGGTTTTTAATTCACTATCTACACATCTACATCGCCTACGCAAAACACAGTCACTCCACAAGATGCTGGCTGTGTGTGTGTGTGTGTGTGTGTGTGTGTGTGTGTGTTGTCACTCACCCTGCATAGACTGGATGAGGCTCTTGACGGTGTCGGGTCTGACACTGAGAGCAGCGCACTTCTCCATCAGGACTGGAGGGATGTGGCTGTACATGTCCAGGTTGTCCACCGACTCCGGCTCCAAGCCCAGAGAGTCCATGAACTGCCTGCAGGAGGAGACAAGACCGGTCAGCTCATGCCAGCAATCCCAAAGGAAATGATGGATTCTTGTAGCAAGACGTCCAATGATCTTCTTGTTTAAGTTTAATGAATTAAGGAATCATCTTCATCTTATGTATAACTAACAGCACAGGTCAGATTACTAAACTCCGTCCCACTCTCACTGGATCTTACTACATAGCGCGCGCGCGCACGCACACGCACGCGCACACACGCGCGCACACACACACACACACACACAGTGTGGGTACTCACTCTAGTGTTTCATTCTTGCTCTCAATCTTGACCATGACGTCCCTCAGCAGCTTGGCCTTCTCCTCACTGGAAACACACAGACATTAATAAAACAGCACGCTCTTGTCCCCCGGTCTAATATGAATCCTCTGAAGGTGCGTACCTGTACAGCGAAGAGGCTTCATGGGCAGCCATTGGCACCAACTTGGCAAACAGGTCTGGTCCAGTAACACTGGGGTCTGTGGGGTTGACGGGTAGAGCTTTCACCAGCGGGGCACCTAGAAGGGCACAGAGGAGCTGCTTTTACTGTCCGGTAACACATCTTATATCGATTTTATAAAGAAGAGGTCAACAGAAGGCGAGAGATGAAGATCAATAGTAAAAGATGCAGTAACAGCTACAGCCTCTGTAGTTTGTCATTATAACACAACCTGCAGACAATTTAAACAGTTTGTGGCTCAGAGAGAGGTTTGGATGTTACGCAGCACAATAATCTAAAACAATTATACTTTGATAAACACCTTCGGGATTTTGACTGTTTGTCAGACAAAACAAGTAATTTAAATATGTCAAGGCTTTGGGAAATTACAACGGGCATTTGTCACTATTTTGAGACATTTTATAGCCTGCCGATCAGACTGGCTAGATTTTGTTTTTAATGAACTCTAATTGATTAATCAATTAAAACCTTCTTCCAAGGAATTAATTTATATTCTGATTTTTAAATTCACATTATTTAACCAGTATGATGGCAAATACCATCTCAAATAAAATATAATCACATTATATTTACATTATTCCAAAGTAATATAAATGTTAATTATAAATGTGAGCTTTTAACGGGCAGTAGTGTGCATCAACTGTGGCTTCAAATACATGAATGTGGCTGCAATTAGAGACTAAAGCAGACTGTAAAATAAAACACAGAATACATGTCAGAGTCCAAGACGGACACATACTTCCAACCTACAGGATGTCATTATAAACAGTGAAAGACAACCATGCATCAACAAAATACATCTACATGCAAATTCAGTTCTGCATGCACACAGTGATAAAGGTACTGAGCAGCTGCAGGAAACCAAACATACTGAAGCTCCTTCCTGTTACCTTTGACGGAGGCCAGAGTCTCCAGAGAAGGAACCGTCTCATGATAGATGAAGTCATTGTCCTTTTTGGCTGAATTAAACCTGTGGGTGGAAGTTCAAAGACAACACTTTGACATACGTCTCTACAGGGTTTGATCTAAAGTAAGACACCAGTGAAACAACCTGAGGATACATCATCATGACAAAAGACTCACTTTCCCCCGATAACGTCCATGGTAAATCTCAAAGCCTCTTGCACGCTGTCAGGTTGACCCTGTTTGTACCGAGACGAGACAAAGGAGAGTTTAGTTTTATAAAACAATGGGAACGAACAAACACACACACACACACACCAGTTAATGATGTGCCATTTTACCTTGGCCAGCTTGATGGCTTCACTGAGTTTGTCCAAGGAGCTCTGCAGGTACGCCAACTGTTGGAAACAGACAATTTAAACAAGTAAGACATGCAGGGGAGTGGAAATCTGGAGTCATTTAGACAGAAGGAGAAGGAGATAACTATGACTGCAACAGTAAAATAGTTTCAAATCTGTTTTTGTGATCACTGTGATGCAAAATAACTGAATTTGCTGCAGCTTTTTAAAAAAGTGGAGCAACAATTACCAACTATTTCTGTGTCGCTTTGAGATAAAATAGTGGGAATAAAATCATCTTTTTTTTTTATGTCAGAATCTTGTTGAGTGAGAGTTGCCTGAGAAGACAGAAAAGGCCATTGTAGTTACAAAGCAGTTTGTTTGTGGAGATTGGGATTTTTTTTATTTGACATTGGTTTCATATTAATTAATTATGTTAATTAGCATGAATTATTTATGTGGAAAATCTGACATGAGAATTGGCAGATCTCACACATATGCAAAGATTGTTCAATTCGACCAACACTGCAAAACAAACACGTCAGAGCCGAAGCACCCCGACAGTGGATGAAGAGAAATCCTGCATGTGAAATTTGATCCTACCCGCTCTCCGTACTTCTGCTGCTCCTCGGCCTGTTTTCCCATATGGAGCTGTTGAAAGAGAAAAATAAAGGAGGAGTTGGTGTGCATCTGAGTAATCAAATGCCAACAAACTGAATTACCACATACACACAAACACCCTCCCTCCCATTGGACTCACATGTGCGATAGAAGCAAAGTAGTAGATCTTCATCTGAACCAGTTTCTTCCAGTCTTTCTGAATCTTTCCCAGCATAGACGCCGTCTCGGAGTTCTCCAGAGCCCTGCAGGCGTCTTTATAGTAATCCACCACCTGCAGCGGCACAGCCACGCTTGTTAACCTCCAATATGTCAATTATTGATTGATGATATTACTAAATAGAATGTATATTTAAGGATAAGAAGTTGACCTGAGCACTGATGCGAGCAACCAGAAAACTCTTCCTGTTGTCCAACATGGATTTCTCCAGGAGACACTCCTGAGCCTGGCCCTGGAGGCATACAGAGTCATCAGACATGTTTCTCTGTGTGTGTGTGTGTGTGTGTGTATGTGTGTCATTGCATGTGTGTGTAACCTACCAACATAAGATTAATGTTGAGGTTAAGGATCTGGTGGCTCATGTCCACGCTGAAGTTGTGGCTGAAGTTGTCCCTCAGGTAGGAGAAAGCCCCCGCCGAGCACTGGAAGTGCGTGCACGACACCTTCATCCCCTGGAGGGAGAGCAGGGAGTTGTCGGGATTGTGTGTGCAAGCGTGTGCGTGCTTGGTATGTGTGGGTGTGTTTGTGTGTCTTACCTCCTCAGATACCCTGTTATCCATGGCTCCCAACATGGAGTGCAGAGCCCCTACAGAGAATCCACAGATGAGGTTAGCAGGTTTAGCTCTTGCTGGCTAGCTCGACGTACAGCTGGACTACGATCTGCATCTCTGCGCTTCTCGTTACAGCGAGTAAGCTTTAAGTGTCCTTTAAACGTGATCTCAGTGCATTGTTGTTGTGTGATAAAGCACTCAGAGAGAAACAGGAAGAAATGGGGACTGTTAATAGAAAAGTTATGATGATGCCGTGTAGCAGCATCATCATAACTTAACGATAAGTCAATTAATCGATCGACAGAAAGTTAATCAGCAACTATTTTGCCAACTTTTTTTCGGACTTTATAGTAACTTGAACTTCTTTGGGGTTTAGACAGTTGGTCGGACAAAAATAAAGCAATTTTAAGACTTTTGATGGTAATTTTTAATTATTTTCTGAATGATTCGGCGAGAAATTAATCAGCAAATTAATCAATAATGAAAAGCCTTGTTGGTTGCAGGCCTACGTGTAGTATTGTGGCTTATGAACTTGACTGGATTTGTTTTTACACAAATCAAATGAAACTACACAAGCGTTTGATTTAAAAAGGAGACAGTGACCACTGCACATGTGAAATGACTTTAACATGCAGCAAAACAAGACCACAAACTGCATGACTCAGCTCACCCAGATTGTACAGAATGCAGGCCTGCTCATAGCTGATGTCATCGTGGGTGACTGTTTTTCCAGAGAAGATTTCAGTCCTGTACACAAACAAAGATTAAAAGGGTACATTACAGTAAACAACTAAAACACAATGGAGATGTTGTGTGTACACACACGTATATCCAACATGATTTTGTGAAATGTATGATGAGATATCCATTTGAAAAATGATAATATACTAGCGATAATCTATCTTACAAATCACATGCGCAAGAAATCACAGAAATGTTGCACAGACAGGGCAATCATATATTCCAATCTTCTACAAAAAACATAAATTAAAAACTACCTTGACACAGTCTTAACAGAAAGCTGTTTTGTAAAATGTTCCTTTTATTTTGTCCACTGCTGTACATGAAGATTCGGAGCAGTTAGATTACATTTTTATCCAGAGCAAACTGCAGCGAGCCGAGTGGAACACTAAAAAAATGCTCCAGACCTGTAGAGTTCAGACTGCAGGAGGATGGGGATGTGTGAATGCTCAGTACTGCCTCCATTTCAGTGTGTGTGTGTGTTAGTACCAGGAGATGGGTACAGCGGCCTCCTGGCCCGTTCCCATGGGTACTCGGCTCTGGACGTAATGCAGCTGGCCAAAGTACTTCCTCAGTGTGCTGCATCCCTCGAAATCCCTCGTCACATTTATTGCACCCTGTGACACACACACACACACACACACACACACACAC
>JAVQJL010076470.1:0-31835 GCA_036024295.1 Nannoperca obscura
GCTCTTACGGTGTGTCTATGGTTGTTACTGAATAAATGGGTTGGAATACCCCACCATAGTCCATCAGTTATCATCATTGAGTCATCGTCTGAACAAAGTCCGGCTGGAATGCTACAATGTTAGCATGATGACGTTACCATTACGCTATATAGAAATATTGGAAAATGCAGGTTGCCGATTTAGAAGTTGAAGATGAACTCCAAAATGAACTTTTGGGTTTTGCAATTATTACTTGGGAATAGAAGCTTACAATGAGCATGTGAGGGCAAGTGTTTAAGAATATTCGGTCTGGCTGCAAAACTTAATTTGCAGTCCAAAGGGAAACTTTTTCAATGACCATGGTGTATTGTGGCCCCTGCTTCATATTTTAATCTTGCAGATAATTTCAGTAAGTTGAAGAGTACAACAACACTTGTCTTGTAATCAACCTGAATCCACAGAGAACACTAAATAAAGGCATGTTCTCACATAATTCTGAGAAGTGAACAAGCAAAACCCTATTGGCCCTCCACCCTTTTCAGCCATCCACACTGTGTCAGTTAGCCTTTCCCTCTCAACTCAGTTTAGTTGGTTCTTGCTTCCACATCATTACAGATGAATGGGCAGTGCTTATCTCACTGTGGCTTTGGGAGACGGAGCCGTTTAGGTGTGATAAAGGCTTTATGTGGCGCTAACTGTTGCCACCTCATCCCTCCACCCTCAACCCCGCAATATCCACACTCCACTGCGAGCCAGCAGACACAAGGGATGACTGTAAAATACAGCGGAAAGATGGCGTGCAACATTACAGGATGTTAGTTAGTGATGTGAGTGGTACTCTGCTTCATAGGGACAAAACAGGAACAAGCTCTCTGGAAAAATATTCAGTTCATTAAAGCCCTCTGAGCGACTCCATCTTATGACAACTCTACACATTCTGAGGAGGAGGTAAGATGTGTAAGGACACCCTGAATTCTCATCAGAAAAGTTAGCATGCAAACATAGTCAAGCTGAAAATCCAACTTAGAAAAAGATTAATGTGAATTATGCACACTACATGACTCTTCACATTGTTGTAAAATACTCATTGTGAGGTGATAAGATTGCATGATTTAGAGAAGTCATTACACTTATTTGGAATAAGAGGCTAAGAAATTAGGAAGATGTGTTCATTTTATAAATGCTAATAGTTAATCTTATATTTGCTTAATTTTTATTTACACAGCCAAATACATTTAAAGGAATAGTTCGTCTTTTTGGGAGATATTCTTATTCACTTTCTTGCTGAGAATTAGATTGATTCCACTCTCATGTCTGTCTGTTAAATATGAAGCTACATTCAGGAGGCACGGGAAACAGGAGACACCTAGCCTGGCTCTGTCCAGAGGTAACAAAATCTGCCCACCAGCACCCCTAAAGCTCACTAATTAAAACATTGTCTCTTGTTTGTTTAATTCATTCAAAAACTGAAGGAAAAAAATGACAAGTTGTGGTTTTCAGAAGAATGTGTGCAGGACTATTTCTTAGATGGGTTTGATGTCACCATGAGGTTGCCAGGCAACCAGCTGAGACTATAGGAACTCACTGCCCCTGGCCAAGGAAAAGCTCCACAAATAACCCCCTGTAAGACAACAAATAGTAGTTTTAAAACTTCTGTTTTTGTACAGATTAAACTAACAAGATATAACATGTTAATTAGTGAGCTTTAGAGGTGCTGGTTAGTAGGTGTTGTTACCGTCGGACGTACAGAGCTAGCGTTATTTCCCTGTTTCCGATCTTTATGGTAAGCTAAGCTAACATGCTGCTGGCTGTGGCTTCATATTTAACTGACAGATATGAGAGTGGTATTGATCTTTCAGCTACAAACTACACACAATCAATAGTAAGAGGGATGTATTGGAAGTTGGTAAGTTCGAGAGGAAGACTGAAAATGAGATGTAGACACAGATTGTGGTACTGTAAGTACAACCACACACACATCAATAACTATACAACACACTATACAGAACAATGTATAAATCCTGTGGTTTCAAATAGCACTGAATACCGCACAGCTGCTGTCACTCATTCACTATAGTTACATACACATTTTGACTTTAAAACAGCAGTCTGTCCTCTTATTCTTCCTGTAAATGTGACAGAACATATAGCACAAGCCCATGGTCGGAGCACCTTCAATATGCACGATAGTTTAAGGGACAATACTACTGAACATAATAGAATTTCCTTAGGTGTGGGTTTGAGTGTCTGTAGCCTGTCAGATTGTTCTCTGTAGTGCTTGCCTTCCTGCATGAAATAGCAATGATACACATGGTACACACATACATAAAATCCAATGAGGCGTCAAACGTTGCATGTGAGTAGAGGCTCTACAGTAAGCACAAATTGGTCTGTTCTCAACCATTCACATGTGATTTGAAAATGGTAGTACCCTAACATCTGTTCATGTCAACCATCCGTGAGCTAAAACAGCATTGAGCATGCATCTTCATGCGTAAAATGGGACAAATTGACACACAAACCACCAGGCTGATTTAAGCAGTTTTCTGCTTTGCTTTATATAATAGGTAGTCCTGTCAGTTGAAGCTTTTTGAGAAGGTAACACCTCTCTGACAGTGGGACACTTTTATGTGTATATTTGAAAAGGAATGGTCAGAGTGGTTTGTAAAACCTTTTGCAGAATGGTGATGCTTGGGAAAACGCTTGCCACAGGATTTTATATTGCTTTGTTTCCACTTTGTTGGTGGAAAGTGGAGTGTTAAAACTACATGCAATACTTCAGCTGGCAAGCTGCTCTCTTCTGGTAGTCAACATCTGTGGGTAACAAGCAGCTTAGCAAGTCAGAAACAGAGTGCAGCATTTTTGACTCAACTTGGGCATCTGCTATTTACTGACACTGTACTTGGAAAAAGGGACCCTTTAAATAAAGTATAAAACAAAGCTCTGATGGCTGTATGTTGGATTCTCCTGCATCCAACAATGTCAGTAATCCATTGTCTCCATGCATTGATATCTGATAGGAAAAATTACTCCCTTCTGCAAGAGACATGTTTAGTGGCATTTAGAGTTTGTATGCAATGAATCCACCTTATTCCTAGCCCCATGATACCTTTCAGAAATCTTAAATATGAATATAAAGCTACCACCAGCTTACTTAGGAAAAGCTGGGGAAACCCCTAACCTGACTCTGTCCACCTACCAATACTTCAACAGTTCACAAATGAACCTCGTATATACCTCGTTTGTTTTTATTCTGTACAAAAACAAAGTGTCATAATGACAAATTGCCATTATATAGACCAATTATTTCCCCAAAATCTCTAAGATGAGGGCATACACCTGTAGCGGAATAGCGCTTACTCTCACAGTTGCGCTTATTATTCAAGCAAGGTATCATGGGGCTAGGAATAAGGTAGGCATGTACAAAATGAGGTGCTATGAATTAACTACACTGTTTGCAAATGTGCATTTAATGTGTTCAAATCTGTAGATTTGGTAGATTTCACTAGAAAGTTTGACTTTGAGTGAGCAAACATGCAGCAGACCTGACCATGCCTGCAGCATGATGTAAATGTAAGGCCCATGGGCATCATGGCCAGAAAACAGGGTAGTAACACCTGCTGGAGGAAGACGTGGAAGATTAAGAACATGATGCTTTTAGTATGAATAGTGAGAATGATTTATGTGGTTTTGATTAAAAGAGATGTTTAAAGGCCTTAATGTTCCCTTAAATCTTTAATGGACATCATGAATAGGTTGTCTTGTTGATGAAGTTAGAGGCTAACAGAAGAGCTGGAGCTAAGATCAGACTTGTCAGGCTGCATATGTAGGCTCAGCCAAAGGGCCTTATCCTCTTTTCACACTGGATATTGAAAGTATCCAGAATCTGCCTCAATGCTTCCCCTTACAGACTGCCAGGATGCAATGGGTGATACAGGAATAGGAGATGACAGACGAAATGGCTGCCACTCCCGGAAAGTGCAACATGATATCAGAATTTAAAAGTAACCACTAAGTCAGTTCCTTTGTAATCTGTAAAAATGATGTGATGCACCGACGACGTTGAGGCACCAGGGTGGAAATTAAGGATTTGGCAGGCCTACAATATAAGTTAATTTAAAATTTCAGGGCACTATTCTTGTCAATTAGGATCATGTGTGATTCATTTGCTTTGAGACCCAACTAGTCAACTTAAATAAAAGCCATCCTGTGCTGTCATCAGTTAATTTTAGGTCACAATTTCTGAATTTATTCGGAAAAATAACATAAATGACTTCCCAACTGATTAAAAAAAATTTGAGGAAACAGTTCAGTCCCTAAAAGATTGTTTTCTTCAACTGTAAGACATGTCAGATAATATAGACTGAAGCCCCTGGGGACAAGGGGATGGCTGCAGAGGGTAATAGGCAGAGATTTGGCAGACTTTATGTCAATTGAGCTTTAAACCATATTAGGATTATTGTAATAGGATCACGGTTTAACCTTCCACATATTTTTTGTAACATTCTTTTGAGTTGTGGAGATGAAAAATCACAGCTGATTTCAACGGTGTCATAAAAGCTGCATCTCCATTTAGCTGAGCTACATGCTAAATCTTAGCTATAGCTAAGTGTGTAGCGTACTAATCAGGCAGCTTGATAAATCATACCGGAATGTAATTGGGAGAATATACCCAACACAGAAACATGTGTGTATGTTTTTTGTTGCAAGAAAAACTAAATATATTCCCCAGCCAAAGCAAGATATTTCAGAAACTGATGGAATTTGAATGAAATGGATATTCCTTATCCTCAGAGGATAATTTGGAATAATCTTTATGACCATTCATCTTACACTACCACAAGGCCAACATTTCCATTCAACCACAGATTAAGTGCATCACAAAGTATCTTAAAAACCTATAGCAAAATTTACACTAGATTTGGAATGAATATCGTCCTCGTTGTCCTCAACACCAGAGGATGAACTCTTTCCATTTTGAACACATGAGGTTTGCTTTGGCTCCTCCCTCAGGCTAAATGACAACTTACGTGACAGCAACAACCATGCTAATGTTGACTCCTTCCATGTTGCCAAGGGGATAAACCCTTCAGTTTTCATTTTCCCATATCCTTTGCTCCAGCGCTACCCTCAGGACAAATATTACATTTTTAGCTGATTGCAAAATCACACCATGCTGTTTGTTTCAAGCTAAATTGTTGTTTGATTACTGTGACAAAGAATTCTATAGCGATGCATCAGACTTGAAAGACACGTAGATCCTGATCTCTCTACGACAAATCCATTCTTGACAGCAATATCCAAATAATGTGACAACTGGTAACACTTTACTATACGTTCAACCTATTTAGCATGTATAAGTGGTATACAAACATTTAATAAATGGTTTATAACTATATATAAGGACATTTCAAGAGTTTACTAATGTACAATATTTGTCATTAAATTAAGACATATTTTAAACTATTACTAGTAACTATTTTACTTTGTCATTCATTATCAGGTTATACAACAGCCTCTTACTTTTGGGTGTCCACAGATTACAGTGTGTTATAAACCATTTCTTAAATGTGTATATATTGCTTATAAATGCTAAATATAGGGACCGTTAATCTGTATGAGAAAAGAAACATTTTAGGTTGTACGTTCTCGCTACAGGGTTAATTTCATGGCGACCCCATAATTGCGGAGAACCACTGTGTTGTAAGAGCTGATGAAGGCTGTGAGCTTCATCCCATAATTTATTCTATTTACCTTAAGCTCTCCAGACTCAAAGAGAAGCTCAATCAGATACCACGGCTGCTACATCTGCCTCTGCTTTCCCTTCCTCATCACATTGCAGCCAGAAAAGTGCGGGAATATCCACAAGGAAATATCACTTTACACTTTCAGTGATCGCAATAACCCAAAAAATTACTGCAAACATCTTATTTAAGATAGGGCTTGCCGGACAGCAGAGGCCTGAAGCTCAATAAAGAAAAACACAATCAAAACCAATTAACTGGCATTATATTTCTTTACTACACTACTTCATAAATTTGCCCTAATAATTAACAACATGAAAACATGAGTTAGGATTAAAAAAAGTTGAAGAAATGATCAAGTAGAAAGTCAATTAAAAGGGGCCTTAATGAAGCATCAATGTAGGTTATTAAAGCAGCAGCAACAGAGATCATAAAGCAGCAGGCACTAGGAGCAGAGAGGAGATGTTAGACAAAAGGCCCTCTGTCACTGCTGGACCAGAAAATCAATATGTGGCTGTTGGTCACCACTGTTCTTCCTGCTTAACACCTGTAGATCACATGGAGACCCCTTTATCTTAGAAACTCTTCTCACCAGCACACAAACAGAGTGAAATATCTTGACAGCTACTGACCAGACCCTCTTAAAACGTTGGTACTGATGAACATTGCTGCCTCTAGGGGGCTGTTTACTTTTTATTTATCTGTTTTCTTAAGTGTGTTTGGTAAAATGTGTCATAATGAAGCCAAGTAGAGTGCACAATCTGGTGACACTAATTAGCGATGATCTAGGTGAAATGCTAGCTGTGTTAACGTGTGCATAGGTGTCTGTGGGCAATACACACAGTTTGAGGGAGCAGTCTGACAGCTGCTTTGCCTCAAGCTTAAAGCTAATTTAAGAATAAAATGGTCCACTAACATGCTAACATGATTATCACTGATATACTGTTAAATGTTAAATTCAAACAATAATAAGAATGATGCTGATGATAATCTTTTTTCTATCGAGAAAAAATAAAATAGAAGAAACAGAAAAGGTGGTTGCAAAGATGAAGACAATACATAAAATCATGTCTAGAGGGGTGCAATTTAAAAGGAGATTTACAGGATAACATTGAATTAACTAGCTTACGTTCCTCAGGCAGGCACGTTTCAACGCTAAGCCCCCCTAGCAAAACTGCAATCAGCTTTATTCTCGACTCTAGACCGAGAAAGAGTCAAAAGAGCCCGAGGATCTCAGGCTGACAGGAAACTCCAAAGTCTGAATGTAACCACAGGCCAGACGTTGCTTTAGCCTACTTTAAATGCGATCATTGAAAAGTGATGACACCGAGCTGCTGCCCCACAGTATCACACAAGTTTACATCATGCAGCAGTGTTTTCGAAAGTATCCCATTTGTACAAGGACTCCCAAGCAATATACGGTCAATGTGTGTCTCATGTTCTTGATGTGGATGTGTTGTGAATATTTTGCTGGCTATGTGCACGTCTGACTAATTCATTACTGGCTGTGACAGCCACATCCAACTGACAAGCAAATCCCTCTCCCTTTATTCTGAGGTCGTCTGGGTAGGACGTGTAGTAAGTTGGTGAAATAAAATGCCGTAAAAGCCATGGGGATAGGCTACTATAGAAATCACTACTAATATAATATTATGATAATGCCATGAGAAGAAACTCACTGTTGAGCAAAGAACTGCACTGCAGATGTATAGCATATGCTAATAGAAACCCTAAGACAGTGAGAACAGAGAATATTTTACAGGAATTGAAATGTAAAGGATTCGTTTTTTCACTTCTCTATCAAACTTTTTAATGTTTTGCATGGCAAAAGAACATTGTGGTTCACTGTCAGCAAACAAGTCCAGGGTTTCCAAATCAATTACAGCTGATAATATTCTGTAATTGTATTACACAAAAATTAATAATCAAACAATAACGCATCTCATTCCTTCAGACACAAAATACCCAGGTTTGCCCACAGCCACGGAAATAACATCTTTTTGTTGAAATTATTATTATATTCAATATCATCAACTTTACTTCAGCATATTGATAATTTGAATCAAATCTGTGCTTTCCTAAAGAGGTACCAGAGTAGTTGATTTTCACATAATTTGTTCAAAT
Source organism: Nannoperca obscura (assembly GCA_036024295.1). Classification (NCBI taxonomy): domain Eukaryota; kingdom Metazoa; phylum Chordata; class Actinopteri; order Centrarchiformes; family Percichthyidae; genus Nannoperca; species Nannoperca obscura. The sequence goes on from JAVQJL010076470.1 coordinate 7,848, forward strand.
TGCCGTATATGTTTAAGGTTTATTCATCAACTTCTGCCTGATGCCACAAGATAGTTCTACTGCAGTTTCTGCATATATTTTTGGTGGTTGTAAACTCAACCCGCTCACAGCAAAACCGAAGAAGGTGTGTGACTTCAGTAAGGAAGAGAACATGTGCAGTGTGCAGAGGTCAAAAAGAAAAAGGAGAAGCAGAGGACAGCTTAAAAAAGACAAGGAGGAGAAGAGGCCAGTGGCAGGAAACATAGAGGGAAAAACTGTCACGGCTAAAACAGAGGCAGGGGCAGGAAGCAGGGGTGACATGTGTGGTTAAGTGGTTTGCTGAACGTCAAGTTAGAGTTCATCCTGTAATCCCCTTTCTTAAAGCTCCACCACACTGATAGTTTGTGAACAAAACGTGGCAGCTAAATATGGAACCTGCTGCAAACCCCAGTGAAATGTATGTATTATTTATGTAGACCATAGCATGTTGGATGGCTTTAAATGTAACGCTCATTTAAATTCTGCATTTGAAAGGGACTTCAAACACATGGTGCAATTAAAAAGACTTCTTCCATCAATGACCTCATTCCTACTGTGCAAGAACAATGGCATGAAAGCAAAATGTAATTTTTGTATATTTAAAACAAATATTAAAAAAAATGGCACTTTCACAGCCACCTTCACATCTCAGGCCTTTCACCTTGAGCTTGGTCTTCAGAAAGTGTTGGATCGACCAATGTTCGTTGCCTTATGTCTTTGTTTAGGATCAATGTTCTGCTGCATTGTTCTACAATTAGGTTGGTATGTATAAAAATGGGCCGCAAGCAACCCCATCCCTGAAGCTGAAAGTCAGCACTTTAACGTCACAGCCATTGTTTCATTCCACAGCGAACGTGCTGAAGTAGACTCAAACCATGTCCCAGTACTTTCTGACTGCGTTGTACGCATTTCAAGTTTCCCTCGCAACTCATTCCAGACCAATTCAGTTTCAGTAGTGTTAAAATTGAAATAGCTTAGCTGTTTACTGTGGTTTTATAAGCCAAGAAAATATCTGTTTCTAGGAGGCAATAATGTCGACTTCTCTGAACTTGTACAGTATTTTAATATACATTTTTTTATATTTTCTAAATTTACTGCAGGGCTTTATTAGATATATATAATACGTAGCCTGCCTTTTTTGCAGGATGTCAGGTGAACTAGTTTTAGTGTTATACAACAGAGAAACTACAAAGTAACAAAATTCATATCAAACTACAGAAAAATATAACCCCGTTTTTTACACAAAATGTAAAAGCAAATGTCTCACACATCACATTTCTAGCCAGCGGTGTTTTATGTAATGAAGCTATTTTCAGTCAATTAATCTTCAGCATTGATTTTAGGGGCAATCGACAGGCCTATACAATAGTGGATACATTTATGTCTAAACTAAAAGCCCTGTCTGCTAATTAAGACATTCAGTTAGTTGTTGCAGTTGTCATGTTACAACTTGTCTCTGTGTGTCAACAGGAGTAATGTGAGAATAAGCTGGTTAAAGTCCCCTCATTTCAACTCTTCATTTCCTTTTCCTAAATGAGTTCTTGTGTCAGAAGGGACACAGGGAGGATTTGTAGTGTTTGTTTACAAGGATGACAAAAAGGTGAGCGGTAACAGAAGCCCACATTTTTGTAGTGAATGCTTTTAGCTAACACTGTGAATAATTAAGGATTCTATCAACATGTTCTATGAGCAGATAAATTCCAAAAAAGGTTTTAAAAAATAGCCTGGCATCTTTCTGTGATTCCACATGCCAAGTTCCTTTCTATGTAAGCTGGCCCCAGTCTTATTAAGAACACCCCTGCTGGGTGAAATCACTTTAATTTGAACTGTGTGTATGCTTAATTGAACTATTACTGCAATTTCTGTTGTCACAGTAACAAGCATGCCCTTGCACTATTTTTATAATGTAATCAAAACTAAAAACAAGTCTAGCCAGTAATGTTCTGAAAATTACACCCAAAGTGTGATTGTTTGGGGATTTTTTAAAATGTCATCTTTAGCATAACTGTTCATTTACATTTTGATTTGTCAAAACATGTTGCATTTAGGTATTTTGTTACCTGTTATTCGCCTAATCCAACACGCTGAGAGACACATGTCAGCCACACCTGCTACATTCTTACATAAGATCATGTAAGGGATACTAGGCTGGAAGCAGCACACATGGTTGACACCGTACGGCACATTTACACAATAACACTCATTGTTAGAGAAGTGTGCAGTCAGCGGGGGGGATTGGGATGAGCAGCTGCAGTCTGGATACTACACCAGTGTGGGCAGATAAGGGTTGTGCTGGAGAAGCGCTGTGAGATTTAAAATGAAGTGACATGAAATTGCAACAGATAAGGTGGGAACACAAAGTTAGATTAGTGACACTGAGTGACATGTAATGAAACAAAAAGACTGTAGAGCACTTACAGATGAATCTGTTAAGTTGCATGGACAATGACAGATAAGAGGTGGGAATGTAGGGTAACCCATGGTTTAAGGGGAAATACCTAAAACTATTTCAGAAAAGCAGATGGAGGTAAGGATCATTTGAGTTGTGAAAAATTTGAGGATAAGCTATTAAAATGTTTCATTTCAAGGGCAGCCAGTGCTACCACTAGGATATGTGGTTGAAATCCTTATCACAAGGTTTCTAAGATTGATTAATCACTGTTTATAATTTCATTGATTAAAAATATATTAATCAAGAACGCAGAAGACTAGGGACATTTTTGGGGGTTTTGGTGTAGTACCTGGTTCAGTCATTAGGTCGTGCCTCTATTAATTATTTATTATTGATATTAATGAGATCGAGGTACAGGTGCATTAATACTGCAAACATGAACAAAAAAACAAGTCTGATCTCTTCCTCTTCCCTCCAAAGATGATCACTGTAGCAGTCCTGAGCGCTGTAGGTAATTCCCCTGGTGGAAGTTTGAAGTCTTTTTTTGTCTTTTTTAAAGTTTTTTTTTTAAATTTTAGTCAAGGCATTATTTTGTTATTTTAATTTTAGTTATGTATATTTATCATTGCTCAAATACTTAATTTACTTGAATTTTGCTGAAATGATGGAAAACACCAGCAGTTTAAAACACTGCTATGGAAACAAGTGCACTTGGTGTTGCATGATATTTTAATGGTTAATCAACTGTTAATTGTTTACATATCCAACAACCTTATTGCCATTTGAGAACCATCACCTGGGCTCTTGTAAGCCTTCCCATATTCAGACCATTATCATATAAGCCTTTTATTTAAGCCCTTATCAAAATTATTTGTTATTACAACAAGACAATTTGCATTAATAAAATCACACTACTATTTATTTCGGGGTTGGTCCCATTGTAGATACCAAAAGATTCTGCATGTCATGTTTTCCACTGATATAATTAATGCCCATCCCCATATTCCACGTGTAGACAGATAACTTTTTTGAGAGTTCAAAGTTAAAAAGTCCAGTTGTGTCTTAGACTTATATAACTTCCCCAAGTATCATCATATTGACCTATTTGGTGGGGATATGAGTTTTGTCAGTATTGATCAGCCTTTTCTAGAGAAAACTCCATACAAGAAAATGTAGTAAGTCACCAGGATGCTCAGACTAAGAAATCCCTCCATGTAAAGTCTGTATCACTGCCGTTTTGTATTAAGTTAAATGTTTAATTGTCCAATATGAAAGATATCATGCATGAGAGAGTTAAGAGGTACAATGACTGAGCTCCACTGGGTTGAAGGAATTGTGAGGGGAAGTGGAAAGTTGAACGTGATTAATTTTAGCCTTTGGACTGCAGATGCTTGAAGCTATTTTTGATATGATTACACAAACATGTTACTATCTCTCTAATTGAATGCTTATCCTTCTTTAGGTATCTGGCATCCACCCGGCTCCCTAACTGCTGTGGCGATGTACTGTAGTCCAGCTGTGTTCTAGAGAATCCAAACAAATAAATAATTCAAATGTTTTCAGAAAGGCTGGAATAACCTGCACACTCTTTGGCAACACACCACTCTTTAGCGCTGAAAATAAACCAGAGGAGGTCTATGTGTGTAAATGCAGTTACTCCCGCAGTATCGACAGGGGATCCCAAGAATAACACAATAACTTTTTGTTTTGTTGTTTTCTCTTTTCTTACCGCTGTTTGTTCAAAAAAAGGGAAAGTGGCCTTGTTGCATTATATTCTGAATACCATTAACATCAGCTCAGGCCAAATCAATCCCTGACATTTTGATGCACTTTAGAAAAAACAAGGGCAATTGAGATATTTAAAACACAACTGTCCAGAATAGGATTTATTAGCAAAATAATATGTCTTTTTATTAATCGCAGCTACAGAGAGTTTTAGTTGCCTAACTCTACCTGTACCTTAAATTAATATTAAGGCAAACGTGAATTCTCCATTAATATAATATATATATATATATTTTATTTTTTTTCCCGCAGAAGCTGTTCAATGTATTTACATTCAGTAATTCTCTTTCTATATGGTACTTCTTATTGGTAGTGGCCAATTTGCGCACTGAATTCAGATTGCCTACCTACTCACAGGAAAAGTATCAGAGCTGTATTTATTTACTGCTAAAGCAAACAGAACATACCGCTGCGAAAAAATTTAAAGTGTTCAACTGGTAAAAAAGGCTGCTATTGTGGGGAAAAAAGCCATAGGAAATGCAATGTACAAAGCAAATTGTCATATTCAAAATTTAATTTTCTGCCTTTTCTGACATCGTTAAATATTGTAGGGAGTAGGGGAGGAGTTGGGAACCCTAACCCATATTGACTGACTTCTTTATTAAAACATGACTATAAACGCATAAACCAGTTGCTCAATCGCACGTCATTGAAGTTAATCAAGGGTTTTGTAGAATCATCTAAAACTAACATTCCTGTCCTAGTGTTGCAGAATCAGGAAATCAAACATTTCTGTTTGGTGCATCCCTAATTGCAATCTACTTTCTACAGTCTTTTACATCCCTTAATTTAATAGTTTGTTTTACATGTATAATTTCTGAACATATGCAATTAATGATGGCAAAACAAGCCGGGGAATCTGCAATACTGCCTAAGATGCAAAACATACTGTAGCTCATGTGTTATTACACTCTGGAATAAATCAGTGGATACACATGGAAAATCAATGTCAAAATAGTTTGTCTATAGCCATAATGAAGGGAGGCCCTTTTAACCTCATAGAGATGGAGACATTGTGCAGATGGGATAATTAACCCTAACCCTAAGTCGTTTTTATTTGGGAATCTAGATGCATGGGATGCATGAAACCTAAATTATCCATATGCTATATGTGTGGGGGATAGCAGGTGCACTATGTTTGACCACAAACAATCATAATATTGGCTAATACAATCATCTACAAGTCATGCAGCTAGTCCTACAGCTTCACACTGCTCAGTGAGGGGAAAGCAGACTGGCTTTTCTTTCTATCCAGAAGAGTTCATCAACACGTCGTGGAACGTAAGCCTGCTGTATTGTCTCACACTGGGTGGGATTTTGACTTCATTTGAGTAAATACATGCAGTTTACTTTGCCATCCTATTCAAGCTGCCACAACACAAAACGGCTGCTGAAATTTAAATGTTGCCTTAAGAGGACTGTCACGTTCAGAGGAAAGTGTACCTTGACAGATGGGCTGGCTGCATTGATGATGCGTAAGTTGGCTTAAGTAGAGCACTGAGCCTCGCTGTATGTGTGATGTATTCTGCTGAAATGATTTGTATGCCCAAAAGTGTTGAGAGCTTCCCTGTACTGCTCTAAAGTCAGCTGGATAAAAAATGTGTTTCAGGGCAAATTCAGATTTTGAAAAAATGGGCAGTTCACAAAACATACAAGACTTTGTACTAAAATTGTATTATATGTAAAAGATCTGTTTTATTTTCTTTCTTCTGTTATTTAAATAAATACTTCTTAAATGGTACATTTAACAGGACAAATACAACATGTTGTGTAAAATATTTATAAGAAAAAGTAGACAGCAGAATTTTGTCGGAACCAACTGTCTATATAAGCTGACACCGAAATCTTAAAGCCTCATTAAGCCTAAGAGCTGAATATAAAAAGAATAAAAGTTGCAATACTAAAGGACGGATTGTTAATAAATTGTCAATACAATTTGTCTTCATTGCTTTTAAACATAGACTCCTCCTTCTTATGTAGTGAAATGGAGCACCGTGTTGGTTCAGGTAGGGCACCGGGTTCCTGCATGATGTAAATCAGCTGATCAGTATCATCTGATTTACAATCATCTATCAGATTAAAACAAGGTCGTTATGTGGTCTTGATAATCTGACAAGCTCACACTCTTACTCCTGTGATTATTCATGTCACTGTTTCTGTCACGGGTCATACACCACACAGACTCTCCATTGCTGTTTGAAGCGCCTGCAGATGCAGAGCATTTTCCACAAAGTGCATCAGGACATGTATCGGCAATAAATCGTCCCAAATCCTTTAATTTAAGTATCTGACTGAAGTGCCTGACATTTTGCAAGAGCCCTGTACAGTGTAGTGGTCTTAATAGTCCACAGTGTAACCCCTTGGCTTTGCTCATGTGAACCTGCTTAGAAATCAGCAGCCTGTTGACACCAGCATTTAAAATGGTAAAATTTTGCTGCAAAATAAATTCATTAAAATGGATTTGCCAAAAATAGATAATTTGCTCGCAAAACATTGTGCTCTGTTTTTCACTTCAAACTCAACTTTGGTCAACTTTAACACACAAATTTGTGGCATTGACAAATTGCAAACAATCCTGATAGTGCTGAAGCCATCGCATCTGATTAGCTGAGTTGCTCAATCCACTTTTATTTAATCACCTTTGTTGTTTTATAAACTGCTCCATGAGGAATGGTTTACATTTCAATGAAGCAAATCAATTAAAAAAACTAAAAAAACAAAAACATGACTGGTTCTTGGTATTTTCTGTATTTTCCCCCGTTGGAAACCAATCTAGCTTGCTCACTGACAGTAAGAAAGCACGCTCTCTCACTTAGTTACTTAGTTCGCCTGCCACCAAGGTACACCAACGAGGCCTGCGAGAGCTAGTAGTCACTACATCAGCAAGCTTCTGGAACAACACATTTGTGCAAAGACGCAAATGCTGTACCACTTTGTAATGTGACTGAGCCTTTAGCATGCATGAAGCCAAAGAGGGCAAGAGATGCCCATATTTTAAGGAAATCTCCCTCTCATTGTAATCCCCTACCCTGTTGCTAGATCCCACCCAATTGGCTGGCTGGCTATTTTAATGTTACATTACATTTATCATACCAAAATAAGACTCCAGACCCCACTGAAAATATAACTTGTGAATCGTGGATTTACTAGAATTCATTTTAACGTGTAATTTTTTAATTCAATTTCAGTGACCTGCCCTTCTGTCCTTCCTTCTGTCTTGTTTTATGATGCTGACATTTATTTCTGAAATTCCATTATTCATGCAGCCCCACTGTAATTTACCACAAATCTCATGCTGCCTCCCTAATATAATAACCTGTAACGCATTTCACACTTAATTATAATTACTATGAAATATTGTGAATTAGGAGCAACATTTCTTTATTTTTAAGATGATATGGGACCAAGTGTCCCCACTCATATTATTGTTCAGGTAAATCAGTTTTAATCTGACTTGACGCTGGACCTGAATTTTATTTAGCCCCACTTTTATTATCCCCTTTCACCAGCCTACTGAATCTGCAACAGTCTGTGAAACCTGCAGACCAACCTTTTGCACTGCTGATAAACATTAAGGTTTACTGCCTTCAAACCAGAGGTCTTTGGTTTGGGGGGCTGTTTGGGGGGTAAGAGTGTGGAGGAGTGGTGTCCACTTTATTCGAACAGACACAGAGATTTTTAGAGTTAACAGGGGCAGACAATAATGTCCTATTTAGATTACCACACTAGAGACATTGACTTATCAGAACTTCTGACATCTACAACAAACAAATATTAAGGGAGATATAAACCACTGAACTTCTGACTTGAAAACACAATTGACCAAATATCCTTCACACACACTATAATGGCTAAATGTACCGGCAGATAAGGGTCAAATCAGCAGCTCAGAATCTACAGTGTGTGACAATAACTATGCCCGGATCATCAGAAATCGCAGGATTGAACCATATGATGAAATGTCACACACTGCAGTAGTAGACACTATGTACAAGATGTCTGGTGCTTACCAATTAAGTCGTGTATCTAGATATTAAAAGAGCTTAGTGGGATGCCTGTTTTTGCAAAGGGCTTCAACAGAGCAGCAACCTTAAAGTTTAGTTCATTAAAAGGTCAAGTAGAGTACATAGTTGTATCTGGAACACCAAATATTTAATATTTAATTTAAGTAGATTTTTTTGTTTGTTTTACTTTCTGTTACCATGTTTATGGCAAACACAAACCTTAGGATAACCTACCAGTGCCCTGTTTCCACTATAGACTGTTATGAGCTGAGGTAGATTTTGGACAACAGCGTCTTTTCTGCTGCTTGTCTTTGCACCCTCTGATGACATGACACAAGCTTTGGAGAAAAAAAAAGTTCTTTGAAGACAAAATGCACACCATTTTCAATGTCAGGTATAATTTGAAAAGCCTTTTTAAACTCGAGTATAATTCAGAGTATTACTCATTTCAGTGCTTGTCAGTGTTTGCCTCAGATCATAGCTATGTCTTAAAATGTCTGTGGATTACGTTGTCTAACATCTCACTGTTACCTTTCAGTTTATCTTTAGAATGATTCAGACAACTCACAGAGCCAGTGACTACACCACACGCACGTCTCTTTTTGTTTTTGGTCAATGTATGTCAATCTTTACTCATTTCTCTGTCCTGTATTATGTCTTCAACTTTAGCCTATTAGCTACGCTGGGCTTCCAAAAGGTATTGAGTGTACTGCCAAGCACCACATAAGGACACACTCTGGTGTTGTTTTCCACTGGGCGACAGTGCACTTCTGCACTAAGGGTAGAGAGTAGGTGGGGACATGGTTATTAACATTTCCTTTAGCTCCATATCTCATATTTGTTCAGGCATTAAAGTCCCTCACTGTCTTCAAGGCCAATGAAACCAGCATTAGCTAACTTCACTCTGCAACATTAATCCAATCATGATCCCATCTGAAAATGTAGAAACTATGACATTTAACTAATAATAAATAGGCTGCCTCCCCAATGCATCATGTAGGCTATATTTCAAACTGCATATCTGCCCAATTCATGTCAACACTGCCCACACCTTTCTAAAGAGCACCAGCTGCCTAATGCGTGTGTGTGTCATAAGCAAGATGAATTATGATCAGAGTAGTTCACTGATCCACCAACACTGCTTGAAAGAAACAATTCTTTTTTTTTTTAAAGAATACATGCCATATTCTAATGGCAGCTCAGGCTTGTGTATCACTGCCCAAAACATATAAGAGAATGAAATGTTACAGCTGCTTAATGGATCATTTCTGATGAACTGAAGGGTGGAACTCTGCGATTCAGGAAAGGTCACGTGTCCCATTTTAATGGGCTTGTGCCTCTGCTGCTAATAAAAGACACATTAAATTACCAGATGTTTTAATGGGTTTTGGTGTGATATTCTTGCCCATACTTTTCAAGACAGGACGACACTTATCCTGGCTTATCTCATGGTTGACTGTTATGTGATATTGTTCAAAGGAGGTTACACAAGATGGTTACCATGGCATTTGCACAAGCGTTTCTCCAGCTTTACTTTGCTCACAGATAATGGGTCAGGTCAAGCTATTCTCCTGCTGTTCTCCTCCTTGGTCATGATGTGACTGAGAGCTGGGTCATTTTAACCTCCCTTTTCTCTGACTTGACATCTGCAGACAGAAATTAAAATCTCCAAGCCTCCATTACAGCAGCTAAACCATTAACCTGGATGACAGTAAATGTTTTATGTAAAGATACTGTATCTTGGTGAGAAACTAGGCTGGTCAGATGGCACCAGGATGAATGGATAGTAACAGCTGCCACGCCTCCAAGCTGCTCTAGTATAAATGAATCTGGGCTGGATTTTCATGTCGTTTGGGGCTTCAGTGTAGCTTTTCTTGCTTTATGATTATTATACAAACTTAAAAAACACATGTTCAAAGATCTAACAAGTCACACGTCTCATGTTAATGTGTCTGTTTTCATTCTATAAATGTGCAGCCTTAGAAACAGCAAGTCAACGGGACTTGTTGCCAGTGCAGCAGTGACTCTACAGGTTATGTCCAATACCAACGTCCAACCTCTCAGTCCAACAGAAATGACAGTTTTTGAAGAATGTTCTTGAAACATCTCTGAGGGCTCAGGAAAGTCCCACACTAAAAAAATTGGCAAGGGCACGAGGGCTCTCCTGAGGATTTTTGGAGCCGTTGAAACACACTTTTTGTAAGTGCACAATCCTGCAGACTCCGCTCAAGGGACTGACCCACAATTCATAGTGTTGTGACATGAAAAACAGGAATGACCGGGGAACCCCAGAAAAAACACAAATAAAAAAAGGTACAAGTCATGGAAGGTGCTGGCAAGGAGGCATGATGACAATTTGATACAACAGTATTACTACAGCAAACATTAAATGACTTATGCTTCCTCGTACCCTCTTGCATTCATGGCGTGCATAAGTTCCATTTCATTCTCTGGGGTTGAATGTTTTAGCCACAGAGTGGACATTGAGATTGGATCACTGTTAATAATTCTAACATCCGCTGACTTAAAATACTAGACTGACTTTACCAGCGATACATGTAAAGTTGGTGTTTGGTCGAGAACAGAAAATCTCTCCGACCAGCCTGTATCTGCCGTTCTTACATTAAAATCAAATAATGCGCTTCGAGTGTGCCTGACTTATATGAAAATATATAATTATATGAGAGTATATAATATTTCTGCACTTTTCAAAGTGTGAATGAGACCATTTCCACATGGAAAAGGTCTTGACGTGAAGGCAGCATAATGATACTGTAGAGCTTGTACCTACATATTACTTAAAATTTTCAGTGTGCACTTCAATCCACGACCACACACTGAGCCGCTGTTGTATCAGTTAGCAGCAAGAAGAAATGATGCAGATGAAAGTTGACATATCAAATGTCTTAATGACGAATTCAAGTGTTTCATTTGTTTTACATGTCTTAGACCCATAATAAACATATCAATTAAAAACTATGCTTAACCCAAAGAAATCAATTAACCAAGAACCAGAATTACAATACACTAAAGGTTGGCACAGTGTAATACCAACGTAAAATGATCTGATTATCCCTTTTAAATGCTGGGCCTTTGTGATGGATTTAAGCAGATATGGGCCAAGGCTGCTCTCTCTCAACAGCTATATAGCTACTGGATATAAACTACTGGACATCAGCCCTGTCCTCCTTTCAGAAAGCCCTGGATTTGACCATAAAGTATATCACATTCACAACAGCTTCTGACAGTCCACCTTGCTCGCCAACAAATCACCCAAACATACTTCATTAAACATTAAAACTAAACACGTTTTGTTCTCTACTTCATGTTGTCATCCAATCCATTAAGCTGCCATTCTTTCTTTTTTATTCCATTTATCTATTTTCTCTCTGGAACCCAAATGACATTGTGTCCACCACAATGTCAATGTTACTGGCCCTTCACTGTAGTTTATTGGATACAGTAATCTAGGGATGGGAGCAGTCAGAGCATCTTTTCTTGAAGATGAAACAAAAAATGCTGGCAGCTTTAAAAGCTAAAGTACATGTATTAAATCAACTGTTGTTGGGTTGATTACAGCAGGCGCATGTCACCGCACTACATCCTTCGGTAAAGCAAAGGACCATCCTTTAATATAATTTGCCACCAAATCTTCCAGGCCCACTTGCTAGTGAGTTACTAGAGATGAAATGGATCAATTTCAGAAATAGATAATTAAATGATTAGCTTGGAAGCAATGAAGGTTTCAAATGTTCCCAAGAGACATTTAAATTTGAAGTTCTGAGAATATTTTTCCAAATTATGGTCTCCACTCTTTGCTCTATATACCATGTACTTTTATCTTGTATGTAATGAGAACGTTATGATTAATAATGTGCTGAATTAGGGATTGTCTGGGATATATGTAGCCTATGCAAGCTTCCCAAGCCTTCAGCCATATTCCGTTGTATTTGAGTAAATGTTTAAATGCCAGTAACCAGGTTGACGTGATGCTGGCCCAAGAAAGCAATCACAGCTATTCTAAAAGTACATGAACAAGAGTAATAACAAATTCTGCAAAAGTCCACAAAATGACTTTATTGGTTTTCTGATGGATTGTAAATGTCACTCCTCCATAGCTACGGGCACTGTATCTGTGGGGTGAAAAAATGCATTTATTTCCAAAAAATTTAAATATACCATTTCTCATCCGTGACCTGTCAGAACAGAGGTCCTGTTGTCTGCCATTAACTGAGCATTGCCCAACCACCACTGAATATTAATGGAGCCTTCCCTGGATCATCAGAGTGTGTGCATTTAATTCACAATCCTATCTGCATCTTCTAGGGCACAGGCTCTGTTTGTGTGTCTGCGTGTGTTTGTGTGTGTGTGTGTGTGTGTGTGTTTGTGCATACTGTGTGTGTCTCAGAGCTGTTGTGGGTTTGTTCATTAGAGAGGACATCTTCGGAGTTCAAGGCCTGTCACACACTGGTTGAGATTAGTTATATTGCAGCAAAGCAGCATGTGTGTCTAGTTAAGCGGTAATACAGAAGTCAATAAATAATAATAAAAGCATTACCAAAATAATCTATGCGTTCACAACCAAGGGAACAGGGCTCTATTGGTGCCCAATTTGAGAGCAGCATCCGGTCTGATTGACAGTCTACATGATGAGTTGATTCCAATTAAATCATATGAATATCATCTTGTTAGTAACGTGGTTGAAATGACAGAATACTAATGCCAGGATGCACAAAGTAGAATGATCATGTTAAGATGTGGCAGCTTATCAACAGGCAAGGCCAATCGAACGCTCCTCTGCTGAAAGGAAGAAAATATGTGCTATAGCAACAAAGTGGCACGAGGATTTGCATTGAAATCTCATTCCCCAATTGTGACAGGGCGTCAAGATGGATAACGTGCGCAATGTGCGAAGTCACCAAAGCGTACAGATTGCGCACACATAAACCCCATGATAGACAGAAAATCTCCAGTCACGTTTAGGTGGTGGTGGTGGTGAACATATTGCTTACCTAAAAGACTCGATGCAAGCACCGGAATTATGATGATGACGATGATGATGGCCCGTCCATCTAAACACGATTCTTCTTTTCTATCCTCAGCCGGTGTGTCGATGATGTTTTAACTAGGCCATTTCTTCCCTGATCGCAATTATTTCTCAGGAGGGCAGCGCGTCGCAGGCTTTCGCACATCAGTACACCTTCTCGGTGTCTGTCCTTCTCCGGCTTTTCCCAAAAAAGCACACCTCATACTGCCCCCTCCTCCTCTCATCCCTCTCTGACAACACCCTGTTCCTTATACACAGATATTTGACTTTAATAATGTTGAGATGCAGCAGCGAGTATGATTCAAACTGAAAAATAAAAGCACTCGGTAAAATAAATGCGTAACGCTATAGCGTCAAGACTCTGCGCGTTGCTTCAAAAGTCAACGCAGTGATCTGTCCTGTTTTCCCCATTTGTCCATGCTGATAATAATCCACGGCATCTGCCCCACTGCACCTCGAGGGCCTTCAAAAAACACGGACTGTTTGACTTAAAATGTGAAACAGCGCTCTAAAGACACCCACAAAATCAGGTGTCCAATCTCTTCATTGCGCGCTTGCGTGGTGCTCTCTGTTGGTTTCACTTGCTGTCTGACGCTCTCAACAGAAAGTAGAGGCTCGCGCTGGGAAACAGCGCGGGGATCTTCCGTTTAGCCTTCATGGTATCAGAAGAGCGCCCCGCATTTAAATATTAGGATGCAGTGAGATTATTTTGAAGCTCGATGTCTGCACTGAAGAGGATCCCACGGCTTGTGCCTCAACAGCCTCTCTCTCTCTCTCTCTCTCTCTCTCTCGCTCTCTCTCGCTCTCTCTCCCAGTGCGGTCTCAACGCCTCTCTCGCTTATAGGACACCACTTGCAATATTTCAATCTCACAGCTAGTTGTCATGACGAGGAGGTGCGACGCATAATTCAATGAACAGGCGCTTGTTCTGCTCAAATCGTCCTGTGAAAGGAAAAAAAAACCCAGGGTAGCGATAAGCTTCGATTGTTTTTTGATGAGGATCTGCACCAGGCTGACGTCAGATTACTGTGTTTTTTTGGCGCCATGGTTCCTTTCACAACCTGAAAACACAACAATGCTTATACTAGCAGAAGCCTAGATAGTAATAATACAATAATAATGTTTAAAGAAAGTACTACTACTAATAATAATAAAACGGGAATTCGTAATATAGCCTATACATTTGAATCTTTCCATATAATCTATATATGTAAAATACCTATTTTTATCGCTAACACTTTATTTTAAAGGTCCCATAGTTAGTTTCCTATAATGTTCCTGGAAAGGACTTTGTAATTTGGGGATACGCTAAAGATTGAAATAGGAAACATATTTAATTGGTTCACTTCCACTTAAACCTTGACGTGAAGCCGTGAATGACTAGTGACCTGTCCTGGATGTACCACGCCTCTCACCCAGTGTCAGCTGGGATTGGCTCCATCCCCCGACAATCCTCCAAAGAATAAGCGAGTGTAGCTGGATGGATGGAGGGAATTCAATACAAGGATACTGCTCGCAAACAAGTTGATTATATATATAGCAAACATGAAGCGACATTAGCATCATTTGGAGTCTAACGAATGTAAGTTAACAATATTAACAAATATTTAGCTCTGTTTTTGGTCTCCACCAACTCCTGAGGGAAATATCTGGCTCATTAGCTGCTAAATGCTACATGAGCTAGTCGCTAACTTGTGTCTGTCTGCTGTCTGATGCTGGGCTTGTAGGGGGAGTTGAGTTTGAGCTCTCACTTTACCAGTCATCGATCTATGTTCCAACATCGAAACTTTACCTACGGTTCTGAGTCAGGCGATAAAATCAAGCATACAAGTGGCCAAAACAAGCTCCTTTTGCAGGGTGACTGACTCACATGCAGAAAGACATACAGACAGAGCTCAGAACCAATGTGGCTTTGTACCTATGGAGCCAGTTAAGGTGGTTCAGCCATTTGATGTGGTTGCCCCCGGGACACCTCCCTGGATGTCTTCCGGGCATGTCCAACTGGGAGGTGATCTGGGGCACTAGAGGGACAAAATATCCCATTTGGCCAGGGAATGCCTCGGGATGTCCCAGGAAGTGGACGTCTGGGCTACTTAGCCTGCTTTCCACATAACCCAAACCACAACATGCAGCAGAAAATGGATGGATGGATAAATGGAGTCTACTTTGAATATTACATCCATTAGTTTGATTGGATCTACAAAGCATCAATTTGTCCCTATGCTGTAATTCAATGTCAGATTTCACAACACATTTCATACATGCAAACACATCATCACATAAATATAAGTTGACCTTTTTGACACCATTCTCTTTGTACAGTTACCTGTTAATTCAATGGAAATAAATAAATACAGTGCAGTTGTGGAATACACCAAAGCAATATATTTACCTGAATTAGCTATTACAATATAAAGAGCACGAAAACAATTTCAAAGATAATTTAGCATAAATGTATCTGTTAAAACAAAATGAGAAATATGCTCACCTGATTTAGCTTGCAGACAAATTAAATTATGTATTTTAGTATCATTTGCTATGATTGTCACTATTTCTTATTTAATAAATGAGTACTGAATTCTTAAATTACTGTCATAAGAGTAATTGTTTACTCTGTATTTAACAGAACTTTAAACTGTCTCTAGAATAAAAAAATACATCTTTTGTATTTTGCAAAAGAAAAGCAATACTTTAAGATGCTCAGCACAAATGTAAAAACATCTGAGCATTGAAAAGATAGGTGACTTAATAAATAATATTTTACAAATTCTAGTGGACGAATATGTTCAGGAAAATGTTTAGGAAAATTTTGTCTCAAACAACTGTGAGTAAATATAACGTGTTTGAGAACATTGTGTTTCAGAAATGTTCTTTAAATAAGACAAGCTACAAGTCAAATATGTCTTCTGTCTGACTCCGTTAACAAAGCTGGAAGATTGATAGCTAATAAAAAAAGACATCACTGTGTCCAACATGCAAAAACTTTGATAAATAACAGATAGTAATGATATAAGGCTAGAAAAGCCTTGTTGTGACACAGAGAAAGAAAGGAATCTCACTGAGAAGCCAAAGGATGTTAACCACAACTTCTTTTTACGGGTCAGTACAGGGGAAAACCATTTCTCATAGTCCTTGTGCAGAGGGCAAATCTCAGGTGTCATGTTAAAATGAGAGGGGAGATACTGTGGATGCTAAGGTCCCTGGGGCTCTGACCACTTATCATAGGTTAGGGAGGAGATTAAAGAGCCAACAGCTGCGGGACTATCATCTGCTTACTGAATATTATTAACTGCAAACAACAAAGCAGTATCTGTCCAGACTGGCCCGGGAGTTTTTCTGTCAGAAACTGTGAGTGGGAGTCAGCGTTTGGCCTGGATTGCATCACAAGATCAAGCTTTTCATCATCACCTGACTTGATGAGAGAATAGTGAAACTTTGTGCTGCTGAATTAGATTGTGAGCTTGTTTGGCTTGCATTCAGCAGGGTGGTATTATAGACTCACTGTTTCCTAAATCAAGGTTGTGCATGCCGCTCCTGTGCCCTTGGGTTGTAAGAGTTGAAATGCAGCATGGAGGCGGTATATGATTGGAAGAATGGATCAAGCAGAAGGACTGGTTGGAGGACTTTGATGTGTATTCATTGAAACTACATCAAAAGTCAACTTTATATCCTTAACCTTTCCACATTTCTAATGATGTGTCAGTTACCGCTAAGTAACTGCCAGGCAGTAGAGGATGTATTATAGTAAAATGTTATTATTCATATTAAAATGTTAACAAGTCTGAGTATATATAGCATAATACTATCCTGAATTCAACCAACTTCTTTGAACCTGAATTCTTATTATCTTTGTAATAAGACACAAATAATGAAAAATAAGGAACGGCTTATTTTTTGACACACAAAAAAAACAAACAGGAAAAAAAAAATTATATATATATATTGGACTATATAAACCTGCCTCTGACATGAAAACACCATGAAGTAGTGTTGACAAAATTCATGTACTGTATACTTAAACAATCAGGCTGGTACCCCATGCATCAGTATAAACAGTAGCAGACAATCAGGAGACAAGGTTTGCTGCTGCAACTGAGAGTAACACATCTGTGCATCAAGGCAACACAACAGAGACTGAGCTAAGCCACAGGATCCAGTTCAGGGATGCATTCATGAAGAGATGACGCATTATCACTGTTCAGTTGTTAAAGAACAGCTCACTCTGCTGGAAACGAGGCGATATTGCATCTCCAGGCAGTCAAAGAAGCACTGATGATGTTTCACTGTATTGTTTTGTATGTGCTTTGTATTTGTCCGAAGCCCCTGCAAAGTATACAGTATACAGTTTAAGTTTAAAAACAACAGATTGTAACCTTTAAAGGTGGTAGGTATGAATGGGATACAGTGGGTATTGAGGACACTGTTTGTGCACATTATTGCACAAAAAAACATACAAAGTGATAGTGTAGTAGGACAGCCTTTCTCACTACTTGACCACCTAGGTTCAGCTTCTTATATCAGCTGCCATGATGACATCTGTGGGTCCAGAAAACAATCTCAGACAAGTCGATTTTAAGCTACAGGTGCAGCTCAAACTGAAGGAGAGTTAAAGCAAACGAGAGAAGAACAGTATCTTTTTATCAACTTTCCAGTCCCCTGCATTATTATTCAATTAGTGACTGTTTTCTAGCCTATTAAGAACCAGCTACTTGGCTTACTACCTTCAGTAGCAACCCAACGTAAGGCCAAGGAGCATATTATTATCTAATAATATTATTTTGCAGGTTTAAAGGTTGTTATAAAAAGCCCAGTTTAAGGCTCTGGCTCTTTAGCTGCTAAATGCTCCACTTTGTTCACAGGTAGTGTACTATTATAAATAGCGGAATAGCTGCCTTTCACTATGAAAGCGGTGAGAAATGTGTCAGAGAGCTAAGCATTGAGCTGAAACTCTTCTCTGTAGGTTCATCACTACGAGCAGCCCCTTTCACATTGTCTTTGGTACACAGTTATCACAAAAATATTGATTATTGCCACTGTCGCTTGTGGAAAGCAAATATTCTATCACACCAGAAATTATTGCTACAATAAATGCCAGTATGCCAGTAAGAAATATTTTGATACCTGGAAACATTTGGCCAGGCATCAAATTCATTACATTTATTATACCAGTTCTTCCGATGAGTTTGACACTACTTTCAACCATTTTGTGCCATTATGCCATCCTTATCCAAAGCAACAGGCCTTCAAATACCAATATGTTGTCATCCACACGCACGTGCTACTATAAATCACTGCAAAGGTGTCTTTGCACCCAAAAAGGTTGCTCTAACCAGCAGTGTTACTCTTGGTTTTGGTGATGAAATACACCACTGGTGCATTCTTTTTAAATGCAAAAGATACATTTTGACATGTCTAAACCCTAACCAAGGGGAGATGTGAAGAATAAGGAATGATATTCGAGGGTAGCACATAATGAAAGGTCATCCAGCCCAATCTACAAGAGATGATAGAGAGAACATTTAGAAGCCTGATTACAGATAGAAATGGGACTGGAATGATTTGTTCCCTATATTTAACACCCATTTAATCTCTCTCCCTCTCGCTTTCCCTTTCTCTCCTTCTCACTCAGTCCCCATCCCTCCTGTACGTAACACTTTACAGTCTCCCTATCCATAGCTATGTCTTTAATAGGATGAGGGAAATCATGTTAAAGGATTTAAAACCTCTGCAGTGAAACGCTGTAGCTTTGCCAAGCTCACTCTCTGTCATTCAGCTTCTCATTCTCTGTCTCCCCCCAAACACTCTCCCCTCTTTGAATTACTTAGCACTGGCTCATACTGTTCACTCCCACAGACTCCCGACTAATAACAGAGGTTCAACAAGGACGCTGCTATATAAAAAAAGGAGCAATAGTAAATGTTTGACTATTTGTGTCAGCATGTTTTCACACTGTATGTACAGCACATGCCACATGAAAAGTTGAATAGACAAGAGAGCTCTGGTGGCGGGATTATTTAGGATCTCATAGAGCATTACATATTGCAGAGAAGACGTTGCTGTCTCAGTCTTTGGAGGAGAAAAAACACTGTCTAGCTTTGAGGAGCTCGACTTGAGACTGCTGTTGGAATCAGAATGGTGAAACACAGAGGGTGCTGCGTGTCCCAGTTTCGTCATTGTATCCAAATTTGCTAAAGACCTTTTAAATCAGTTGAAATCCATTCCGACTGGATTAAATACGGATACTGAAATCATGTTACAATATGATGTTCTGGGCAGAGCAATGTGTTATATTTAATAGTTGTATTAGTATAACAGATGGGGAACACGGCATGTGGGTCATCCATTGATTTAGTAAAGTAGATGACACATTTGAATTAAATATTTTGCTTTCCTTCCTTTAGTTAATTCTTTATTTCCACATTCAAAGGAACAAGTGGTCTTATGTTACGGCCCCCATTTGTCTTTCATAATAAAAAAATGCTGTAATTAATGATTATTACCAATTAATCATTGTGTCTATAAAATGTTTATAAAAACTGTAAAAGTACAAGTTCACAGAGCTCAAGGTAATATAATCAACTACATTAATAAGCAAATCCTCAGATTTAATAAGCTGGTGTTTGTTATTTTTGCTTGAAAATTGACTCAAACAACCGATTAGTTGCCAATTAATTAACTGTTGATCGACTAATTGTTCACTCGACTAATCGCTTCAGCTCTGCATCTCATTACTCACTCTGGTCGACAGGTTTAAGATGTAAAATTCTTCAGAAACAATTTAGTTTGCAGTGAAAATAATGTGTGGTTTATCATTATACAAATGAAAAGTAATGAAAAGAAGTTATGTTATGTGCAGTGAATATCTCCCAGTATAAAAAGGACATTAATGCAGGCGTTTTCTTCTTTTCATCATCTTTTCCACTTGAATTGAGTCATCAAGTCTATATGTACTGAATCCTTTTTTTCTATATTATAAAAACCACAGCTGAAAATAAAATAAGCCAGTGTCTGAATCAAGAACTGCCCTTGCTGTGTTTTTCAAGGATGCAGCAGACCTGTGAGTCAGTTGCGTTTGGCATACAGCAGGAGGTGCTGGATGACTGCGCTCAGCTTTCCCCGTCTTTTTCTAATCCTGTAGCGGCTCTGTCAGTGGGAGATAGTCACGGTCTGTGAGTAAGACTATCAAGGAGGAGAGGGAAACCAGGATCGAAGAGGAAGATGGGAGGATACACGGGGACCGGCAAGGCAAATGGTGCTTTAGTAAGGTGTTAAGATGAAAAGTGGGGGTATAGGTGGGTAAATATGTTGTGTGTGTGTGTGTGTGTGTGTGTGTACATGGATGTGTGTGTGTGTCTGTGTGCTAGTTTGCGTGCATGTGTGAAAAGCTGGATGGGTGATCCTTAAGGACATGGTTTGGTTTAGCAGAACCACTTTTCTCCGCGGAGGCTGCCTGTCTTCTTTCTGTCCTCTCTCTCTGTCTTCCCTGACTGGCTCCAGACCAGACCTTGTTCTAGTGTTACATCCTCTCTCATGCCCCCTAATGTCCATCTTCTCTCCCTCTTTCATCCCTCCCCTACTTCCTTATCGTATTCTCTCCCTAAGGCCTTTGTCTCCTGGAGTTGCAGGTGAAATTAGAGGATATAATTTCCTACAATCAGCAGAATCTGGTCCACTGCACCCCCACCCCCCTCGCTACCTTCCTCCCTACCCCCCCTGCTTCTCACACACATCCCCACCATGGCCAGGGGCAGAGGAACACCAGCAGCCTTCAGTGAGAAACCTCCCTTTCGTTCTGCCTAATACATTGGGTCACTTTCATCTTCTGATCGCGAGGGGGAAAGAACAAACCGACACAGAGGAAAAGAGGCACTAATGAGGTCGAAAAGCAGATGAGCGCATCTTGATCCGGTGTGTGTGTGTGTGTGTGTGTGTGTGTGTGTATGTGTGTGTGTGGTGAAATGGAGAGAGTGTATTGGGAAGGCTGGAGAAGGTTAGGGTCACATACACAGAAGAAAAAAAGCGAGCGAAGGACGAAGGAGAGGAGGAGCAGGAGTGATGTGAAGGAGGAACAAACAAACCTCTCGTGCACAAACATACAGTCACACATGGACGCACGCGCACACACACATGCACGTGCACGCTCTGCACATCACACACTGAACCAATCTGCCATGGATAAGAAGATTATGCCTCTGAGTTTCCTGGAATGTTCTCTGCTGTACCCCCTCAACTACCACCACCCATCCCCCACCCACACAAAACGCTGTCTGTCTCTCCTCGTCTGTCTTCTCCAGGCTGTGGTGTGGACTCGGGCTCGGATGCCCCGATCTTCCCCAGCTCAAGTTATATAAGTACAGCCCCATCCTCTCCTGTGTCCCCAAAGCTGCCCAGTGAGCACGCACCATCCCGGGCCCCATCACTCAGACCCTGATGTTGCCCGGCCTGAAGGCGAGCTGGTTTGCAGTCAATTAGCCTCATATAGCATCTTTGCCATTTGACACTGTCTCAGGTGCTTTAACTGCTTCAAACAACCAGCCTTTGTTAACTGTGAACAATGCGATACCAGGAAATGCTTTACCTTTTTGTTCTTTGTCTCTAATTTCAGGTAGAACAAAGAGAATTTTTGTTATTCTTGTGTATGCGCTACACTCCAAGTGACCAATACCCTCTAATACTGAGAAGGGACAATAAACTGGAATTATTTGAAGAACACCTTTCTCTAAGGGGGCAGGGCCTTTTTATAAACGTATGAAGGTGTTTTTCACAGAAGAACTTAGTGTTTCCTTTCCCCCTCCTAATGAAATCTATCCATCTTTCAGTCCGTCCTTGTTCCTACCCACTCGCAGTGTGCTGCACCCCCCCTCCACCAACACTCATGATGGTTTATCTTTTGCTCTACCATGTCTATTTGTTGCCTGTGCCCATTAATCTCCATTAACACAGTGAGAGTATTAGTATTTTTGGAGGAGAAAGTGAAGAGAAAGTGAAAAGAAAGAGCTGCTGGGGTTTTATGGGCAGATTTCTTGAAGCGTTTTGCCCTTGGTTCAGTTTCTTTTCACACAGCGAAAAACCCAAGCGAACCGAAATGCATCACTACAAACCATGTGAGAACGTTCATGCCGCTTATTGGTGAGATGTATGTGAGGTGGGAGCAAGAAAGTGAATGCAGCAAAGAAGGTCCAGCTGAATAGGAAAAGTAAGAAGGTCCAAAACTATACCAGCAGAATGCCGAATGCATTTGTAGAAAACGTCTTATTCAAAGATTTAGAATTCAAAGCACACCTGGTTACAGGACGCGTTTTGCTCAAACTTGCGTATTGCACTGGTAAGTTGGTCCAGATCATGTTCCCACCACAGATAAACCGCTCCAGAGTTTGTTAGGACCCGAGCCGAGACCACCTCTTCTAAAGGGTCTCTGTAGAGGAGGTGGTCCTGGCTATGGTCCACATCCAAGTGCAATTACTATGTTCACACTTGCCTAAATGAACTGCATTAACCAGGCAAACGCACTAGGGTTCTTTTTATCCTAACCAAACAAGTTAGGTGTGACAGCAGCTTTCTTCAACCACCTGCATGATTCTGTAGAACACACACTATTTCTCCTGATAACTGACACAGCATCTGCTGCCCAAATATATCTTTTGCTCAGAAGTTGATTTCACCAGTTGATTAAGAGTCAATTGGTTCAGCTAAAATCAGTTTTTCATTCTCCATTCTCTATCACGTTTCACTCTCCTGTTCTTCTTAGACTCCCACTCTTCTCTCTGCTCATCTCTCTTCCTCTGTTCTTTTTTGTCCCCAATCCTTCCTACTTTCTGCTCCCTTTTCTATATTATTACAATGTGAGCAGCTATCACAGTCAGTGGTACCACATTTTCTCCCCACTCCATTATTAACTAAAGGGCACAACCAGAAATGGCCAAATTTAGATTTATGTATAATGGTTTGTATTTATTTACTGACATTTTCTGTGGTTGGGTTCAGAGTTGTTTGCATTTCACTGTCAAATGTAATCAAATTAGGTAAACTGATTGGTGTATTTGAAAATGTTAATTAGATCTAAACTAGTGACATATTTTACTTGAATATCAATACAAAAATGAGACACACACAGTGGATGACACACAGAAAGAGAGTAAAAGAAAGAGAAAGAGACAGAAAGCAAACTCCTAGTGAGGTGTGACAAATTATTCCATAAGCCATGACGCACTAGATGGGCTGCAGTCTGAAAACAAGGGTAGTAATTAGACGAGGAAGCCCTCTCAGGCCAGAATGTTACAACATGGTCTAATAAAAGCAAATAGTACTAAATGTGAATAATAAAAACATCCAACGTTAGTTATGAAAAGAAAAAAAAACGGCATATATAAGACCACATGTTTATACTTATTTGTAAGACATAAACCAGGTTTTAATTCACTGTCAATTTTAATGGAAACTGGACTTCCTCTCTTTAGGTACATGGTCTACAGTACAGCAAGCCATGAGTATAATGCATTTTATGGCTCCTTTTTCCATCAATTTGCGACCTGTATATAATCTTAATTTATAATGCTTATTGCCAAAAGCTTATGAGGTCTACTTTAGAGGCAGTTCCGGTGGGCCATTAAACCTCCATATGACCAGGATGTACACTACCGTTCAAAAGTTTGGGGTCACATTGAAATGTCCTTATTTTTGAAGGAAAAGCACTGTACTTTTCAATGAAGATGACTTTAAACTAGTCTTAACTTTAAAGAAAT
>JAVQJL010076473.1:0-83368 GCA_036024295.1 Nannoperca obscura
CACACACACACACACACACACAAGTGCAATACAAGGAGAACTTTGAATGACTTCAGCTAATGAAAACAAAATACCTCATTTCATTTACAGAAAATCCTTAAATCAGAAGTAGATTACTGGGAGGCAATTATAAGTGTTTCTCTAATGCTGGTAAATTGAAGTAAACTGAAATTGGTTCCCCTGTGGACATTCTGTAATCTTGTCAATAACAATGGCATCCCCGGATATCACCACAGTAATGGTTTTCCTCTTCAGTTCTTAGAACCATAACGGTACAAATTGGAGAGATTCTCAGGTGGATCACTGCTGCTCGTGGTACCGAGGTTTTACGGATTGTGGAGAAAGTCTTATTTCCTGATCTGCCATTTCCATTATTGCTCTATTTAAAAGAATTCCAGTGAAAGCTATTGCATGCTGTAGATTGTTGCATCAAAAGGAATTGCTTGTGCAAAAGACCCAAATACTTGGACTTAATAGTACTTAGAAGATAAATAAAAGTACCCTTGCTAACTAAGAACCAACAAGCCAGTAACTTAATGACTTTGTCTGTTGATTTGTTTATGTGGACAAATACGGTTAGGGCAATATCTTTTTATATATTCTCGCTGCTTGTACTGATAGCTGTACTGTGAATAAATAAAACAAATGATACAAAAACTGCATTTTGTTCAATGTGCATGTTGAATCATGCAATTCAGTTGCCTATATTTAAACTTTTCTATCATTCTCCCCAAATAATTGTATTACTGTTTTGAAAAACAGCTACAAGTGATGCAGGGTGCACTCAGACCTATTTACAGAGAAAGTTCAGATTTTTTTTCAGACATTTTTTATAATGTGTTGTACGGTTACCTTGCAGCTTGAAAGTTTATGACCAAGTCATCCAATAAACGGTTGGTTCGTAGATCCTGTTCTGTTACTTGCTAAAAAACAAAAGAAAGAAGAAGTGAGATATGAAGGAAACCTGCCTCCTTTATCAAATTAATTATATGATGATGATGATGATGATGATGACCTACAACTGTGTCATTTTTACAGAGATGCTGACCCTGATGATTATGCAAATGGTTGAGGGCATAATTATACATTCAAGTCAAGTTCATACTTACTGTATTGCAAACTGGACACTGCAACTTATAGGAAAGAAATTTTCTGATGCACAAAGAGCAAACTGTAAAATAAAATGTTAAAAAAAGTTTGTTATACTAAATCTGTTAGCCAACCGGTAGAAAATTGTTGTTATTCAGTGACAGTTTGTATTAAACAAAAAAAAAAAAATATATATATATATATATATATCTGTATTCAATCCACACATGAGGAGACTGTGCAGCTCAAACATAGCTGCTTATTTGAGTATCTCCATCCTAATTTTGGACTCATATAGAACACAAGACAGATTTCAGACACTAAAAAGCATGCAAAGTTTATGGACATATGCTTCCACCTAAAATAAACTTGATTCAACTTAAGCAGGGAACTAATAATAATAATAATATACATTATACTTGTACAAGTAGCTCTAACACACACACACACACACACACACACACACACACACACACACACATTTGAAAAGACATCAATTATCTTTCAAATATTCAACTGTCACTTCTTTCAAAATGATTTTTAAAAGTGCCCATTCTGTTAAAAGGTTCTAAGCTTTATACATGTTGCTCAATGATCTTGCTTTCATATACTCAATGCTTTAGTTAACTTCTCATAACAGCAATTAGCGCTATAGCTACTCTAAAAGTAACTTGTTACTTACAGTTGTGAGAGCATTTAGTCATCATTGAAATATTGAGAAAGTCGAAGCAAATGGGACACCGAAGAAGGGCATCAACATTCTGTAGGTGACAAAAAGAACAGATTAAAAAAGAATTCTCTTGAAACAGCTCAACAAAATACAATACAGAAAACCTGTAGAAAATGAAGTAGGCTAGCAATAATATCCTTCATCTGTTGAAAACACGGCAAGTTGGAAGCAGGAAATTGTAACAATACATTCTGTGAATAATTACTTTTCAGGTAAAAGCTGGCATAAACATTCTTAATAGAGTAGTTGCATTTTCTTGCAAATCTTTAGAGAATTTATAAAAACTGCAATACTAAAGTTGGTGATTTCCCTTTAAAAATGTACCATTACTTTCAAAGAAATTTCAAACACATTCCTACAGAAAGACAACTGAATAGTGTCTATTTAAACGCATAAACATCACACAATGTAAATAACAGCGAGCTAGCCTACATCCTTTCTCGTGTTGTCATAATGTCGGTGAGTTACACAACATCTCCCGCTTGGTTCACTGTCATGATACATAAGTTATTTTACAGCATTCCGAAATGAGTTCAGGTTACCTGATATGGCCCCTAAGTATGTTTAGGTAACGCTAACTAACCAGTTAATCGTTTCTTTTAGCCATAAACAGAAGTTGTTATTTTAGCAGGGTAACAGTTAGCATTAATACGTTGTACGTACGTTAAGATTAAACTGTAAATAACGTTAGACATATAGAATTCCTGGGTGGCTATGATCAGTATTAACGCTAACTGTAAGGTTAGTAACTTTACTAGCCTAGAGTTAACCCTAAATCACAATGTGTTTGTTGCATTGTAGCTATAAGGTTAGCTAGTGTTACTTTACACCTGTTAAGTCAGTTAATGGTACATAAAAGAACTGGATGACAGGTATGTTATATGTATTTTTATCTAAACTGGTTTAACACTAGCGATGGTACTCGTTAGTTAGCTAACTTGTTATTTGACTTGGCTGTTGGTGTTTTCATTTAGCCAAGAGCTACTAGCCACTATATTAGCAAAACAGATACATTTTAATAGAAATATACAACTTACCTTCAAACATGCAAGGCCAGGTGGTAAATCCGCTTCAATCTGAAGGGCCATGTCTACTAAACTCACAAAACTTTTTGTTTCCTTGGTCACCAGCTGTATAAAAGGGTCCGCAGCAGTCCCGCTCAAAGAGATGCAGACGGCGCCTACGTCATTTGACAACTTCCGCTGAGTTGGAGTTCCAGATTTGTGACGCTGCGGCTGCGCTGTGGTCTCCAAATATGTTGCTATAGACGTCAAGTGTTTATTTATCGGAGTTATATTTTATAAGATGTACAATTAAAGAATATTGTCCTTAATGTCAACATTTAGAGACATAATGGCACTTTTTACAACAATAGCCCATAGACATACTTGACGATATTTGAGTTTAGATAATCCTAAATAGATTTTTAAAACATGTTTGATGAATAAAATCAATTGCTACAAATTCCAAAACAAACGCTTTTCTACAATTACGTGTTGTATTAAAAAACTATTTGGTAGGCATAAAGTAGGCCTGCAATAACAATATATAATACACTGTACTTTTATTTAATATGTCCTTTGTAGCCTGTTCCTCTTTCTTTTTTGAAGTGTCTGTTTTTATAAAGATTGCCTTATGATTAAAGGTCTATTTTTTGCAATGGTTTACCAATTTAAATAACAGGTGATAGTGTGGGTATACTTAGGTATACAGGATGAACATGATATGTTTTAATGTACATAATAAATAGATTTTATTAGTGAATACTGGGAGTGGGCCAATTTTGAACAATCTAAATTATTATTCAATGTAGCTAATTTTGCAACACTTCAACATTATTATTATTATCCAGAATTAATCTGGAAGGTCCAAAAGCTATAAAGACTTTGTAAAGATTTTTTTTTTTTTTTGGTATCACAGATGTAAACTAGGTTAAATGAAGGAAAGACAGCAAAAGACAAGACATTTCCAGATGTTTGTATTCCTTTAATTAACCAAGTCAGCCCCTCAAAATGTTATCACTGCTATCAAACCATGATTCCAACCAGGAAATCTGAGAGTGGAAAATGGGTATTCCATAACAATTTGCTTAATTGCGGTGCTTCTGCCATGATGGCATTGCTGCTCTTCATTTCAGTTAATAAGTGATCCTGGATGACAAAGGTTTGAAAAAATATTATTATACCTAGTATGTGGCTTTGACGTTGTTCATTTCAGGTCTTTGTCATCACTAATGGGAAAGTCTTAAACTAAACAATCGCATCACATTTAAGGCATCATGGAGTAATCATAACATCTTGTCCTTGAACTGGAAAATGTTAAGCAGGCTGTTGAGAGGCCTCACAGACAGTGATTATACACAGTATTTCCCTTAAGAACCTTCTACACCAGCAATCTCCTACCAGAGGC
This sequence comes from Nannoperca obscura, assembly GCA_036024295.1. Classification (NCBI taxonomy): domain Eukaryota; kingdom Metazoa; phylum Chordata; class Actinopteri; order Centrarchiformes; family Percichthyidae; genus Nannoperca; species Nannoperca obscura. Next base: position 4,229 of record JAVQJL010076473.1, read on the forward strand.
CCACAATACCCTATACAATAACCATCTCTCATCCCTTTTTGTGTTACTGTATATTTACTCAGTCCTAACAATTACAAAATTACATATTTTTTTTATACATAATTTTAAAATGTTTGCAGTTTTATACACTTGATTCAAAGCATTTAGACAAAGTACTTTTCCCTGTTTGCCGGAGCATTTAACTAATTATTCAGCCTTCAAGAAGAAGCAGGAGGAGCTTCAGCACTGCATCAAAGATATTCAGTGATGTAAATGTAATATTAACTGGCAACCAGACCTTATCATGCACGTGTATTTACGTTGGACGATGTCACATGTGTGCTTGAATGTGAATATTCAGTCAAGTGCATATCCACAGGCATTTATGAGCAGTAAGTAGATTTTGGATTTGGCCAGGTAAATCATTTCACAGTGTTGCCAAAGCTTGAATGACTCCTTCCATGTGGTCTCCATAGCATTACCAAACAATTTGGTAACAAGGCTTCCCCTGCAGAGGAGGATGAGACCACCACAATTTGTACAGCTGTTTGGCATTTATCACAGGAAATGACGTTTGTAACAGGCTACTGTCTGTTCTTTTGAGGAAAATAATAAATTCTTTCACAATTCATTATTTCTTTGTGTCACACCTGTTAGAATGCAAGAAAGTCCAAATGTTTCAGGAGTCAGTGAAATTGTAAATGTCAAGGCCAATCAGGTTTCTTTATTTCAATGCATTGTGTTAGGTCTGTTTAATTGAATCCAATCAGCCAGAGATAATATTATGCAGATCTTTTTTGCCTTTTCCTGATTGAAGTCTTCATATTGAAACAATTTCTTCAGTTCTTTGAGTGTGTGTGTGTGTGTGTGTGTGTGTGTGTGTGTGCGCGTGTGTGCGCGTGTGTGTGTGTCTGTGTTTGACATTCCACCAGTTCTTTTATTTATATACCACAAAAGGCATGGCCCATGCCTTGAATTCTGCAGACCTGCACCAAATGAGTAAATGCCCACAGTGGGCAGTTTTAAAACGTCACACAAAATATGAACCACTGTACAATACATACTAATGCAGACTGGAGGCATACACAGATGAATCATGTAAAATGGATTTAAGGTCTGCTTTGTATCAGATGATTTCAGCTGGAGTTTGACCAACCACTTTCCTTGCCTGGCCCTCTGCAGACATTCTGATGGGTTTGGAAACTGGGAATGTTTAATCACTGGATGCTCAGCCAAGCAGTGATTATGTGCTTCTATTAGCAAGATGACATGACGTGCTGATGCCTGCAAGACTCTCCATTTCAGGTGTGCAGGCATTATGTTACAGAATAAAACCCAATGGCAGGTCTTTTACTTAGGTTCTATTTCAGAAATATTCTTTTCAATACAAAATGGTGTCTCTGTTAAGCATTATCTGCAGTACATTCAGTGTTTTCTTATATTTTGTTAGACTAAACCTGTCATCACATTTCATTTTTTATTTCTCCTTACTTGGCCTCTTTTTTAACTTTCTCTTCACATAGAGAAAAAATTATCATGATACAGATAATATCAAGCAAATGTTATTATTTCCAAAGAATGCTGGTGAATATTTTAGTGTATCTGGAGCCTGCTCCTGTTGCCCTCAGAGATCAGGGAAAACATCATCTCAATATTTAAAGTTATTCTTATATCTTTTTATTGCAGTGGTTATGATTTAATCTGTAATTTCTTGAAAATGACTCAAGTAGAGACAAGCAGACTTTATAGTCAAACCTTAGCCTCATTCTCACAAGTTGATTAACTGAGTTACATTTTACAAGTGGACATCTTGCTTCTTTCAGAACATGAGCAGCAAATTCTTTCTCATTTTAAGGTTTATCATTTAAAAAAAAGTTGTCGAGTGTGACTTAGCTTTGGATGAATTTAAAATTTGAGTTAAAGGAGGTTAAATGTGTGTAATTTTAGGTGGAAAAACTCCAACAGACCCTCACTCTGGGATGTTACGCAGAACCATGAGTCAGAGAAGCATCTGCAGAGTAACATGTCCCATGAGGGAGACATCTGTGAGGAAATCTTCTCCAGCTTTTCTTTGGTAAAGTGTAGCATGTGTAGCTCTTTGATGTGGATTAAAACAAGCATCACACATAACAAATGCATTAAGAAAACTTTAACAGAGGTTTCAGGTTCATGATTGTATGCAGTTATGTAGTGGTCTGTTGCTGCTATTAAAATATGGTTCAAATGATGAGACTATGCGGCTACAGACAGTGAAAAATCTGTATTGCCCTTTTCACTTAAGTGTGTGCCTAAAGCAAGTTCCAACAAACACCATAGTTGACTGTCGCATATGCATTAACTTTCTAATGCCCAGGGAAATATTGTCATATATTGTCATTTAAAACCTAATCCAGGCAGCCTTATGTTTTCCCTCAAAAGTCTTTTGCTAATATAAAAAAGTTGCATGTGAACATAAATCCTGATATAAGATGATACTATATAAGATTGTCTGAAACGTACATTTCTTTCATAATACATGGTGTCAAAGGACTGTTTATGTGTTTTGCCTTATCATTGTTATACTTTTATTTATTCTCCATATGTAATATCTCTTTCTAATGAGGCCCTTAGCAAATGAGTCATCCAGTCCCATGTTACCCAGTGCACAGTGCCGAACCTATCTAGGATCTTAACAACGGCTGGAGCTGTGGGAAATGAGAGCAAACAAAGCCAGAGTTGGGAATGATGTTAAACAATGGACTTTAACAGGCCAGATAGCCTTGTCCTTAACTATGTCTTGAAAATGTCTATGTTTTAGTGTTACATTCTTGATTCATTTTTCATGTGTTTAATCAGTTTTGCTTCTACATTATTATAAATTGTGCTTCAGTTTCATTCAGCTAGCGGCAAATGACAACAATTCAGCCTTTTAAATCAACATATGCACGGGAAATGATTTGCAAAGACTCTGAAATAAATATAAAGATTGGAATATTTTGGCTATTATTTCCTTGATTGCTTATTTATTTTAGTTTTAATTTTTACTGCAGTATTTTCCAGATAGTAATGGGGCTGTTTTGTGTCCTGGATTTGGATGAATTCTATTGAATTCTAAAGTCTACTATGTAATTATTAGTAGTACTTTACTCACATTACTCATGACATGTAATGTGAAATGTTATCTGTAGTTTAATTAAATTGAATTGAAATTAATGTACTGAGTGACTATAATTGACAGATGCAAATATTCTTATCAGAAATTTAATATTCATATAATGTATTATACAGATTACATGGATGTTCTACCCAGAGGTCCATTCAATTACTGAGCTGGTAGACATCCTTATCTGCAGCCATGACCTTGTGGGTGCAGGTGAACTTAATTGAAAAGTTGTTAAATTGAATTGCTATAATTTGTTGTTGATACTGGAATGTTAAGTAGACTAGACAGGATACTTACTCTGCAACCAGCAACTAACCTCATCACATTAGTTTGATCAGTAATTCACAGATGGATTTCGCTGCTGGTTTTCACTGTCACATTTCTGACCATCTTCGGAACGATTGAAACCATACTGAAAACATATATGTATGCATATATTTATTATAGTGTATGATAGTATGTAATAGTATATATTTTAGGTATATAAAATCTAACTCAAACCAATCCCTATTTTATAAGGCTTTACTTTCAAAATATATACTATTTATAGGCCATGAATTTTGATGGATTTTTGGAGTTTCTGCTTGGACAGTATACAATGCCTTACAGAAAGGATCAGAAAGAGAGGGATTACTGTGAGCCAGACTGTAATGTAAGTTCATGGTACATTGTCAGTCACAATGACATAGAATCTGAACTTCAAAAGCTATCCATTATAATAATATGTATTTTACAAAAGCTACATAGCCTACGGCACAAAGACACTGTACAACTAAAAAGGAAAACTTCCTATTATTTACCTGCATTGGGTTATTATACTCATAACTCAATAACTGGGTTACTTTTCAGGAAGATTTCCATTAACCTAGAACATCACTGAAGTAATCTATAAGACATTTAATCATAGGTGTATTAACAACAATTAAAATCTGAAACCCACCGCTTAATCCACTAATGGCTGTAAGATGAAAGCTTACTGTAACTGATCACATTATCTAGGTCATTTGTTTTTACTTGCAACACATGAACACGCATGCTTTTGAAGAGTAATTGGTAATGCAGGGTCAGCCCTGCCTGGGGCCTCTGCGTCTGCATCTCTCTTCTTCAAAAACTTCACTTCAATGTTCCATCATAACTGCGAAGCCACATTAGTTTTTTGCCGCTGCAAAAACATCATGAATATAAACAAGCAATGAGATCTCAGAGCTTTAACGTGCAATCTATGTGCCTGTGTTTGTTATCAGAGCATATTATCAAGAGCTACATGAATCGATCTGGTGTGTGCATGTGTGGCATGTCATGTAGTCTTTGGTGTGATATGTGTGAGGGTGTGCATGAACAATGAAAACAATCAGGCTGACTTGTTTTCTGTCTTTGGACTTAATTTACTATGCATGTTCTATATGCTCTATCTGGCTGCATCCCTGCACATCAAAGATACAGGCATAGCTGTAAATGTCACTGAATTCAGAGGTGCTACTGCTGTAACCTTGTAAGTCTGATGATCGTTCTATTTTCTTTCCATTCATGCTTGATGAAGCATAAATGTACTAATTGATAAGATGTTCCGATTTCTGAGTGAGGTCAGAATTTTGAATTAAAAGGCATCAAAGTAAAATTATTGACATCATGAAGTATTAAGTATTAAGATCTCTGCAGCAATCTGATGTCTGTTTGACACGCTGAGACAGTGTGTCAAACAGACAAATAAATAGCTTAATCTTTTCATACTTGAGTCCCTTGTCTCTTTCTTGCCAGCAACATTTTGATCTTTGGCTCTCTCTCAATGTGGAAGTCCCTGGTTTAATCCATCCAACATTTATGTATCATACCAAAGTATACTGACCTTGAGCAAGATATGAAACCCCTACATAATCAACTGTAAGTAGTTGGGGTTAAGTGTTATCATAAATACTGAAATAAAACACAAGTTTAAGTCATAGAATTGTAGATTCTGTTGAATAAAGCCATGATGTGATAAAGAGTCACTACATTACTTTAAGGAAGTACAGGTGACATCATTATCAAGCATGAATCAATCTCAGATGCACCAAACTATTGCCTCAGTATAAATATATCAAAAATTTATTTTATAATTAAGATAATTACAGAGATTACCAGATCATTATCTTGTGCTTTTAATATTTAGTAATTGGCTTGCTGATTACTAAACAAACGTTAAATTGAATTTTAAATAATTTGATTTTAATGTCCTCCTACAGCCAAGTTGAGTGGACACATGACTCCTGATCAAAATCCCACAGTGCACCATGAGTATCCTGTCATCATACTTTATGTCACTTCACATGATATAGCTTCAGGCTAAAATGTTAAAATTTGCATTTTCATTTATGAGAAGGATACCTCCTGCCCTTTGCTGTAAAATGGTGCACATAATATAGAAACACTCCAAATGAATGAAACATGACTTCCATTTGTTTACATTATTTTATTCTGATCATGAAAATGAATGATCTCATCACTGGTCCTCAAGGGGTTTTAATTTAAGAGTGTTACTGCTTCACCATTAATTATTGTGATGTAGCCAAGATGAGAGTCACAGCTGTTCTGCAGTGACTCTTACAAAGAGATTATTAGATACTGAAGAGTTTTCTCTCATTTGCTTTATGTATTAATTATAATGGAAGCCAAATTAGGCCACAGGAGAGGACTTATGCAACTTATTTTTCACACCAGCTGTAACATCTGTTCTTCATTGATGGATCATATCTCATTCTAGAGAGGCATCAAATAATTTCCATGTCAGCGGAAGTACCTGTAGTTTGGTTTGTTGTTGCTTTTTTCTTCAAATTTTCGAAATAATTCATACGATCAGTTGTTAGTTTGTCTTTGTTCTAAACCCACCTTTTCATGGCTAAAACCAAACGTGTTATGTGCTGTTGGGTTTTGTTCTGTCTGTTTTATTTTGAAATGTTCTTAATTGTCTTCTTTAGTCTCTTTGTTTGGACACACCTGCTCTCCATTACTCACCTGCCCCTGATTCCATCATTACCTATAGAGCTCATGATCAGCAGGGATGTGTGACACAGTGCTCACTGTTTTTGGGGAAAAAAATCAACAAAGTCAATTGACTAAACAAGTGACTCTGTAAACAGACACATCAATTATCTGTCTTAGTGTAATTTAGCACATCTTTTCTCATGTCACCCTAATAACTATTACTTCCATTCTAATACACAATATATATTTCCTTCCTTATTGTATTGTCTTTGTTAGTAAAGGCAATCGTCAATTATTCATGACTTAAAATCATAATGGAGAAAATAAAATTGCTCTGGCAATTGTTCTTGAATCTTTTTAGACAACATGACCTCACATGGAGGTCCCAGATTGATTTTATAACTTAATATGTCAGATCTGCCCAAACACTGAACTCTTTCAAAGTACACTTCCAGCAGATCTTTACTTGTTAGTAAGTGGTATACCTTCCAGACTAATGAAACATGTTGCTTGTTTGATATGTTCTTGTTCAACAAGGGTTTCTCAGGTGGAACAAATTGAATTTTGTTTATGCTCCGTTAGTGTGAGCTGCTGTCTGACCAGTGGACTAGAAAGCCAATTTGAAAGAGAGATGTAATCAACTAATTTATGCAAAACTTAGTTCTCTGTGTTGCTGTCACTACAACTCTTTCCTAATGTTTAAACCTCATCAAACACTTTCTGTGCTGCAGTTTCTCCACCATGTGGCCACAGAATGTACTACCGACTCTGCTACATATTGGCCATTGAATTACCTTCGTGGTTTTGAGTAAAGGATCAATTTGTTTTGTATTTGCTAATGCCTGGTTTCCACATATTCTTTACAATAACCTTTAAAAACCCTTCTCTTCTCTCTGATATAACATCAGCTCCCATTCAACATATTCATATATATTATTTACAAATGTAAACAGAATTTAAACATAGATCTTTTAAAACATTTCATTAATCCTTTTTTTGTTGTTGTTACTGATGTTTATTACCTGGCACTTGCAGTCTCCTTGTTTTAAGTGTCTATATCTGCCATAAAATATATCAATATTGACAATGTAAAACCAAAGTTAGGTAGGTATTTGCTCTGAAAACCCATTTTCTCTTATATGGGATTCAACACAAACACACCATCTTATGCTGGAATCATATCAGTTTTGAAGGACTCTGTCCTTTTCTCAGTGGTTTGAAGTGGGCGAGGCTCAGCTGGAAGAAGGCGACGTCATGTACTGTCATGCACCAATCAGGATTTAGCAACATTTATCAATTTGTCATTACAGTTGTGGGATTGTTTTCGGCAATGAGTTTTTGTACTATTTTGTAACTATTAACTATTTTTCATTGTTGCTGATTTAATAATGAATATTAAATGTGGTCAGTCATAGTGAGAACAGAAAAAATGCTTCCATTACTCCGTTATCTTTTAGATTTCTATTCACCTTTCGTTCACAACTGAACTCCAGATCAGCCTTTTAACGCCACAAATCAAAAACAATTCACTCCCAATAACTAGATCACAGAGCAATAATGGTTTTATTTGGACGCAGGGGTTTTCAACATCCAGTCAGTGGTATGGTGTACGTTACATCACAGGGTTTCAACCAACCAGACACTCATCAACAAACAGCATCACTAGACAAACAATTAAAGAGAAGGTAAACAGTGTGACAGCAACTCACACTCTGGTCCCCACAACACGACAGGCGCTCAGTCTGCTCTCTTACTGTGATGTCCTTTCTAAATATCAACTTAATGTCTTCTCACGTCAGCAGACAAACAGTGTTATCCATTTCAGCACGCATCCCAAGACAGAAAATGTCCGTGTCACATCACATGTAGGGAAAAGAGACTTCAGTGCACCAAGTGCCTTATAACCTCTGCAAGAAGAGGGTCCACATCGGTCCCGCTGTTTCCAACAATACTTCAATGATTTTGCTTTGAAAGGGAAGGAGTGAAATGACAAGAGTTACGGCTCAACCACAGCACAGGCAGTTCACACGGAAAACAAAAACATGAGAGAAATATTATGAGATGACTCTAATGAACTTCACCAGAAGATCGTGTATACAGTAGTTTTTATAACTCCTTATCTTCAGTGATCACCTAAACACAGGAGCATTTCATGATGAGTCTTCTGCAATTCATGAGAGGAATATCTTTACACGATGTCTTCCTTATGGTGGTTTGACAGCTGAGTAGCAATAGAAAGTAAAGATAAAAAAGCAACATCAGTTTATAATAAGCATGACAACTAATAAACATTTTACAGTTAAAAAAGTAAATATAAAAGTCCAATAAAAATTGATGTTGTGCACAAAAGGCACTCAAATTTTCTGCTCCACTTATACAAGTGTCTATAAATAAAACAAGAGTCTAGTTAAATATAATGATAATTTCCCCTTTTGAAATGGTGTGCTTTCTTTGTATTTCATAAAACATATGCTATTTGTTTGTAACATTATTGTCATAGTTTTTAACAGGCGCAAAAACTGTAACCAGGACAGACAAATAGGACTATATGGATACGCTTAGTGATTGTAATTTCAGCTGCAGATCATACTCATAATGCCCACATCAAATGATAGTATCAAGAGGCAATTCCTGCAGGAACCAGCAGAGGCTGTGAGTGCACTGTATGACTTTAAATGCTGGATTACTTTTATTTTCTAGCTGCAGGAGCTCTTTGTTCCTAAGAATCCGCCCACCCTGAACTTTTCTAAAGCAAACAATAAATCGACAACAAGCATATATTTTCAGTTTACAGCATGTATCTCAGTAACACCGCAGAATGTACAGAATGACCTCTGAGTTGACAGCGGAGTCGAGGCCTGGATTACATGCTAATATTGAAGTTTATTTTGTTCAATCAAGCACTGTTCTCTTTCACTTGTATTTTAGCAACTGCTACAAGAAGCTTAATTCATCATTCCTCATAAATGTTAGGGCCCATTTCTTAAGGAAAGAAACTTGAACATCCAATATTGAATTCATTTGTGTGTTTTACCAAGGCAAGGCACCACATACAGCCGTTGTTTAACTGCCCCACAATATGAGTCAGACATTACAGCGCAAAACATGCAGAACAGAGCAGGCTCTTTGGGTTGTGGATAACAATGTCTGGAGAACTAGAGCTGTCAGAGTGACAATAGGTACAGTAAATATAAACAGGAATAGCTTACAGTCAGAGCATAACTGTATCCACGAGGATAAGAAAAAGGCAGGCAGGAAGGAAACAGCTGTGATATCAGTATGTCACAACAGCTCAACATCTACTTCTTGGGTTCCTCTGAGTGAGAATCACATTTTAAATCTGAAAGAGGAACTGTCAGAAGGTACTTTTCAACTCATCTTATGCAATAATAAAATTACCCAATTTAGACAGTTCAAGCTTTGCAAATGTGTGAGTGTGAAAATGTGTGAGTGTGTCAAAAACATAATGGAGAAAACATTTATTCAGCCTTTTGTTGCCTGTTCAACAGCAATCAGTTTTCTACAATACAATTACCAAATGCACTTTAAGCATACAGTACAAGGTAAATGGTGTGAACTCCAAACTCCAAACAGCCAGAGAATGTGTTTGTACTTTACTGAAGATGATAAAAAGGTGGTTCATGATCTTAACATGTGCCCTTCACTTTGCCTTTTTCGTATTAGCCTGTACAAGATTAACACATAAAAAATTACTAGCTATATACTGTATTATGTACAAGTTTACCACAGGATTCCTACATTAGTTGGTGCATTGGTTTTCTGCATTTCATATACAGGACAAAGAAAAAGACAATGAAACGTCTGCCCACAGCCCGCAGTCCAACCCTATATGATGGTGGAGAATTACTTGCTTTGTTAAGTTCTGATTAGTAATGGCTAAGACTTCAGAGATCATCTTCATGCTGGGATGCTTTTATCTTTAGCAGTGACTTCAGGTACAACATCTGGAGTACCAGTAGTCACACACGTCAGATTTAAATTCCATAAGATCCTAATGTGTTATTTGGTAAAATATTTGAACATCTGAAACTTGTTTTGTCTTTTTTTTTTTCATCAGTGAAAATAAGGTTTCAAACTAATCTTTTATGCTTGCAATGACCATTTGAGAAAACCCCACGTCATTACACTCTCTCTCAATGATGCAAGTCTTCATGTTTTCCATATTTTCTCCAAACCCTGCATGCAGACGCATATAATGTCTCTAAGTTGTTACTTTGCTCAACATCCACTGTATTATAGTACAAACAGAAAGCATGGCAACTTCAAGTAAGTTTGTATGTACAGCCAAGTGGCCTGTGACCTAAATGGTAAACAGACGTGGTATTTTAGCCTGAATGTTTACACCTGCCCAGGTGAGGTGTTTCATACACAGCAGCAGGAGAGACTGAAACATCTGCTGTACAACGTGTGCTGGGTGGAAACTACAACCAAATTTCAAAGTATTGCTTCACTTGCATTCATTTTATCTGTGAAACGAGAACATGGCCATCGATGTTTGTTGAAACTGAGGTAAAATTTATATACGTGTCTTCTCATACACATTTTCTGTAGTTAAATCAAGTTTCATAGAGAGTTGAGCTTTACACTATTACACCTCTACAGTTTCTCCCAACACTATCACATGGTAACACACTGTAGGCTGCTTTTCACACATCAGCACCCATTTCCATAAGCTTTGCCCTCACTTGGGAAGCTTTACAACCTTCCCACCTAGCAGATTCCCCCTTTGCTACATGGTACCAGACTTATCCCCGGCATCACTGGACGTATTCACATTAGATCCAGTATTGTTACTTGGAAACATCTTCTCAGTGGGAGTTATAGCTGGGCTGCCAACCCCTGAAGAGCTGGAGCTGCTTGAGCGGTGCTGGGTGGGAGGAGGGCGCACCGGCCTCATGGGTGGGGGGCGTAGCTGAGTACCAGCCAGCCGGGCAGAGAGAGCGGGTTTGAAGGTGGTCATCATCTCAGAGGTGGAGCTGCTGCTGCGGCGCATGGCTGCATCTGGGTCACGGATCATAATGGTATGCAGTGGACTGCCGGGCTCGGAGCTAACTGGGTTTTTCATGGGCTCCAGAGTGTCCAAGACCACATCGGGAGCCTGCTTAACGGTGTTCTGACGCTCCAGCTCACGTAGCTCATGGAGTGCTGTAGTCATAGTCTTCTCTATGTCCTGGTAGAGGAGAGATGAAGATGAGGAGCATTCAAAAACAACAGCCAGGTTAGTGAGACATCTAGTGTTTTAAAAAAGACCAGACCCTTGTGTTTGCAACTTTTAGCTTCTTAAAACTTGCTTAACTTGCAGTCACCCATTGGTTTTTCATTAATGCAGACATTAGCTGATGAGGAGAATTTGGTGCCGAACCTTCTGCGCTCTAGCTTGTTATTCTGTTCCAGGCCTCTGTGTCCTTGAGGTTTGTCTATCTCCCAGCTGCAGTCTGGCCCTGACATTTACTCCAGGACCCAGCTGTGCTCTCAGATTGACAGCTACATCAAAGGGTTTGGCTCTGTTCTAACAAACCTTCCCAATCTGCTTATATGCTATAATTGTCTGACACTTTATATCATGTTTGGTACTGAGACCACAGAGCCACCAAACAGATACATAAACAAATTATACCAAAAGAGACTAATTCTATTTCTTACCTCTGCCAGAGCTTCAGCCTCCAGTGATTTGTGGTCCCCGATGCTGCTGTGACGAGTGGCCCCAGACACTGGTCTCAGAGGGTGGCCCTCAGGATAGGCCTTCCTGTCTGGGTAGTTGATGCTTCCAGCACTGCCAAAGGTGCCAAGGCGCCTCTTTTCTGGGCTCTCCATACGACCCTTGTTGATGGACACCTTATGGGGGCTGCTGGGACAGGCTGCAGCCCGTGGCGGAGTGTCAGCCACTCTGGTTGGGCTGTGGGTGTCTGTGCCACTCCGACGACGTGGGATTGCAGCTCCATCGGACCGTAACCTTACCCTGTGGAGAGGGATCAGATCAGACCGACAGTCAAACAGGAAAATTCCTAAGTACTACTCAACAGAACTTTTAAAACAAGAAAGGTGTTGGTCTTAGTTGTATCCACCTCCCCATGACTCCTCCAAAGTTGTAATCAGGTGATTGTTCACATGGTGACGGGACGTCATTTTTGGATGAACCCTTATCATCCAGCAATGGTCCACTGCTCGCTTCACTATCTGCTTTCTGGCTGAGGTTATCTGAGAAAGCATCATCCCTGAAAGAGCAAAGATACATACATCAAGTATTCCTACAGTAATTAAGTAAATTTTTAGTAAGGAATATTGAATGTAACTTTATTCAACACAACAGTTTCTTGTAATGCTGTCAGCTTCACTGCTGATCATTTGACATATAAGACACAGGTGAAATAACAGCTACTAAAACACATTCTACTGTTACTCACAGGTCTTGTACAACAATGTACTGATGTGGGATGAGGCCATCCACGCCATTGTGGCGACCCTCCCACCAGTCTTCAGACGCTCGGTGATACAGAAGCAGAGAGGCTCCCTTCTTAAAGGACAGCTCCCTTGGACTGCGTCCCACATAGTCAAACTTAGCGATGGCCTCGATCTGTTCAACCTCTTTAAACACAAGTAAACAAAGAAACATCAACAAAAAGCTTAATAAACTGCTTAATCGACCTCAACATGATTATGTTAGAGGTACAGACATGACAGGCTAAGCTGTTTATTTCCTTTATTTAACTTACTTCACAATCCTGGCTGTTATTAAGTACATATAGTACTAAAACAAATAAACAAAAAGTCAAGAGAGCTTGGAATATGTGCTTCTTGTTTTGTCAGCAGTGTATTTCAACAAGCCAGCCAGCAGGGGTCAGTCACACTTAACTGTATGGTTAACATCAATTAGCTCTCCCCAAGAAAACACCCATATAAAGAGGAAGCCCAGTTTTGCTTCCCTCTGATTATTTATTTTGAAAAACCTACCCGAAGAGCGCAAAGGTGTGAAAGGGCAAAGTTATAGTTTGAGTGAATGAAGATGAAAAGCAGTTTTATTCAAATTTGGTTTCAGTAACAAAGTAATGAAAATAGAAAAGGAACATCACAACGTGGTTGCTTAGTTCTTAATTTGACACCATCTTGTTTTTCTTCTATGAAAACTGAACTGTTGCCAGGGGACAACAACTGAACTGACTACAAAAACTACAGTGCAACACCAAAGCCCATAATGTCACATGAGACTCTCAGTATTAAGGCCAGCAAAAGCAGAACCTACAGCAGTCAATCAACCTTTGTTGTTGTTTCCAAGTAAGAACAAGAATACAGAGAAAGGGTCAGCACTCATTACAAACACAGCCAAGAGCACAGATGAAGCTCAGAGATTAGGTTACACCAGTCTGACCTAGCACCCTACATACTTCATAGTCCTGTCCACTGACTCGTCACTGATGGTGCAGGAGATATTATTCTATGTATTACCCGTGTTTTGGTTTTTGTGTCTGGCCCAGTTATGCATTGAAAGCTCAGAGGAGAATTGGGGAAATACTGCACAAAAGAGAAAGTCCCAGGAGAATTACCATTGAACAAAGAGCAAGCAGGGGAGAAGACGAAGGGGGGGGGGGGGGGGATGAAACACACACACAAACAAAGACAGATCAAAGAGGCAGTGCTGCATGCCAACACTGTTTACTCAACTTGCCTTCAGCTTCAAACATCACATAAGCCTTTGCAATCATAAGCTGTTGCAGCACAAACCTCACTCAGTCAAAAGCACTTAATAAAAAAGGTCAGTTTGGATGGAAGGCTTTCTTATTCACAATGACTACTAACATCACATCACATTTATTCTCAAGTGAAATCCATTTCCTATTTGCAATCCTATTTGCCAAGATGTGAACATCTCTATAAATGATCAAACAACCAGGCAGTAACATCTATCAAACAAGGTATTTCATACTTAATTAGAGCAACTGTTGCCAATATTTTGCATGCAAAGTTAACTGGAATGGTTAGTGTAGTACTGTAGCATCTTCTCCTAGCTCTGATACTTACTACAGTGCACGCAGGCAAGATCCACAGTTCACATGGCTGCTAATATTCAATGCAGTAAATCAGGAACAACAAAAGATTAAGAGCCACACTGCGTCTCTGTGAGGCTGTTTGTACGCACAGCGGTGATTTGAGCTGAATACTAAAATCAGCATGCTAACATGCTGATGTTTAGCAGGTACAGCTACAGATGCTAATAGGTGTGTTATTAGTTTTGCAGGTATTTAGTCATAAAACAAAGCATTGGACGGATTACAATTTTGAATGAAGGATGGTGCTAGATGGAAAATCAGGGGATCACCAGAGTTGTTACAATTTATCCTGAGGGAAAAATTAACATCCATTTAACTTACTGTCGGGACATTTCACTTAAAACCAAAAATTTCAACCTGCTGGTGGCACTAGAGGTAAAGTCAGGGGATCACCAGACTTAATAAGTTTAATTCTCTGCGGAACATGAATGTCTGTACCAAATTTTATTGGAATCCATCCAATAGTTTTTGAGATATTGGACCAAGGTGATGGACAGACAGACCAACATTGTCATCCCCTGAACCTATCATGGCTGAAGACATTCCTGGTTAATAACAAAGCCCCTGATGTACTGACCTTCATCACTGGTGTGTGGTTCAGTTCCATTGTCAACCTCATCAATAGTTCCCGGTTCACTGTGGGGACTGTCACTGTGGGAGCAAACGGAAAGCCAAAAGTGACGAGAGGAGCAGGAAAAATATTTGTTTTATGAACAATAAGCATGTGTAAAAAGGTGATTAGGTGATAAATTAACGCAGCCGTTCCAAGTTAGAGTTGACCGAGCTGTAGTCTCAACAAAATTGTACTTTGCTCTCGTGTTCACTACCTGGTCTTGCCAGTACTCACCAGTATTCCTCCCCACCAGTCATGCACTTTTCATACACTGGGCCATCTAGCTCACGTTGACTGGGAAAGATGAGCTCATTGTGGATTATGATGGTCTTGATGACTTCATTAACATGTGCCTGGCATGCTACAGGATCCTGTCCGTCTGGAATGGGCATCAGGGTCGGACCAAAGCAGATTGCCAGATTGTATGAATCCATCATGTTCTCATCACTGTACTGGGAGACACTAAGGGACAGGAGAGGGGAGCTGTGTTTTTTTTTTCTGTGTATACAAATATAATTTAAGCAACCTTTGACAACATCAGATAGCATAATGCTGCATGTATATATTAAGTTGTTGTCTATTGTTAGTCTGTGCGTTAAAATACCTGTCAATCAAATTGGGAGTCCTGTTTTGTATTTTTGTGCTTGGGCTACTCTTTTGTTTAATGATTAGACTGGTTATTACATTGTTTAGCCTGAAACAACAGATTTTTGGGCCATATGGAACCAAGCATTAAACCCAATAATGACATATAAAAGCTGCGTCTTAACACATTTAGTAGATATCGAGCAACATTACTATTCATTTGATATTGTAATCCTGGCCAACTGGTCCAATATTTACTCTTCTTTTAGCTGTGTTTTTGGTCTCCACCAACTCCTGAGGGAAATATCTAACTGCTCCACAATGTTCACCAGCTAGTTGCTGTTTGTCATTTAGCTGCTAGCGTACCTCTGGTTTTTAAAGCTTTTTCGCTCAACAGCGGCCTGCTTTGCCCAAAAACGAGATTAAAACAGAAGAGTAAAGCAGCAGGAAGGAAAGCCAAAACATTGAGCTGAAAGATGCTATAAAGCCACCTGAAGCTTAGAGGAACTACAGAGTCAGGTGATAATTCTCTGTGGGTTCATCACTATTTGTGACCCTGTTACAAGTAGTCATGTTGTCCATTGTTAACATAAAAATATTGATTAAAGATGCTTTAAGTGATGGAATATGAATCCCATAATGCCTGAAAATGAACTATGTAGCAAAGACATCTCTTACAGAGACTCTGGCTTCAACTGAATTCAGTTTTGACATACAGTATTACACGCTTCATTGCATAGCTTAGTTAGACATTTGCTTAAAATACACTTTGATCAGCCCACCCCTTCAACAAATCGACTTAGCCAGCACATGCCACAACCCACTCTTGGTAGGCAAATCATTCAGTGCTGCAAGAGGAAGTCATAATCAGTCCTTGCACATTATCAATAAGCTGTGGCTGAGCAGCTGGAACAGCTTCAGCCACGAAGGGGGCATAGAAGAGCAGAGTAAAACCTGGGGTATGAAATCAAACTCTTTGTTCTGCAGGCAAACCCAGTAAAAGGAGCATTAATAACATCCATTATAAGAGGACAGGTATACTACTTCAGCGAGGCATGAGTTTCCGAGCCCATAAATAACTTCTAAAATACTGCCGACAGATGTGGCAATAAATAGCAGCAATATATTTTTGGATCTTGTCTTTTCACCTGACTGTAGCTGTTCTGTGTTTGTTCAACACAGACCTACCCCTCCCCCCAGTGGGATTCAATTTACAGATAGTTAAGTTTAAGATTCTATTACATCCCTGATGTCTGCGCAAAAACTAAACTCATCTCTACATGTTCTTCTTTATACACCAGGACCTGTGGCTTAAAATAGCGTGTGAATCAGTGCAAACTTACTGATTGAGAAAAGCAAAAAGATATCTCATGACAATTATGACGGTGCGAGAAAGAGTCACAACGATCTGCTGGATGTGATGCGCTCTCTCAGCTCCAGACTCCAGCTCTGAAACACAAAGGACAGAGATAGAGAGGTGTAACAGTGGTTTACACTGCAGTGAACGAGAGACAAATATAGCTTCTAAACTTCTGGTTTATATTTATATATAGAAAAGCATCTTCACTTTCCCCATTGAGGGACTAATATATATATATCTCCATAGGTCCCACATCCTCTGCATATAACCCCTGTCACTGGGGTTACTTGTGAAGTAGCATTCCAACAGTTCCTTATTCTCCGATCTTGTCCATGAATGTCTTGTTCCAGTAGCCCACTTCTCATCAGATTGTCCTGGTTCCCCAACACCTGACACGGACCTTGTTGACCAGGGCGATGTCCTAGCCGGTGTGACTATTTTGATCACTCATTATATAGAGATAGGGAGGTAGTAGTGTTAAGGGACAACATATATATGGGAAGTGAGCCTATAACAACACTGTCCACTAAAATACAAACCAGACCCTAGTAAGGAAAATTGATTAAAGTGAGCAAAAGCAAAAGGCAGAGGAGATTCTGAAAGCTGTTGACATTTTAACAGATGCCCCGTTCTGCCTTTCACCAGACCCCTAAGGCATACTTAGTGATCAAACTATTACTGTAGAAACAGTGGGGAAATGTTTTAGTGGTGAACTCGCACACGGCAGACTGACTCCCCTCTTCCTACTGGCTTTCTGTTAAATATCAAGCAGAGAGCCCCGGTGTTAAGATTGCTTCCATGTGCTGCACTGCATGCCTTTCTGTTCTTCAGTAAAGCTGAGATTCTAAGAAACTGCAAGGTGTGCTTTCTCTTTTTCTATTTGACCAGTCCACTCACGGCCACGATGGCTTTGAATATTTGTTGTTGTTCATGACTCACTAATGGTAGAGATGAAGTCCAGGAAGCGCTCCTTTGGGAAGAGAGGGTTCTCCAGTCCTCTGAAGTACAGCTTCAGCACCCCGGCCACTGAGTTGATATCATGCTCATTCTGGTCATCAATCAAGGGATCTTCACCTGATTAAGAAAGATATGTGTGCTTTCAGTTGTCACGTTTGAAAAATGTGTCAAACGGGGTTTATCCTGTTTAAATACTTGTGACTTAAAATGGGGAAATTTAACGCCATCTGTCTTTGACTCACCTCTCTCAAATGAGTTTTTAATATCATTGACTTCCACCTGTGATCCTGGCACGCGAAATATGCCTTGTTGCTGCAAGCCTGAAAGAAACACAACCCAGAATTTGGAGATTCAGAGTTAAACTAGCTAACATCATCTCCAACCCCAGTGCCAGGTTCAAGAAAGCCCATTGGAAACACATAACACAGACCAGGAAATGTAATCTAGTCATAAAGGGAGATGCGTATTTTTCCACGAGAGGGCCCCTCAGTGAGGCTGCAGCATATGGTTTCAGTTAGAGGGCTCCTAATCAGTTTTCTGGAGTTTTCATTAGGTCCAGATCCAGGGGAAAGGCCTACAGGCTATAGCAATGAGCTGAAGACAGATGTGAAGGTAGACAGGGAGGAGTTATAAAGATTGTTTGGGGGGGGGGCTGAACTGACTAAACAAAGACCAATGGGACTTTCGAAACTCTCAGTGTGTGATTTAGCTTGTCAAATCACAGACAGGCCGCTGAGCACCTTAGAGACTGAGGTGCAGAGCAGAACGGGTCTGTCTCTGTAGCTACGGCTATTTGTGGAACTAGATCGCCTCGCTGTCACTTCTTATGAAGCTGAAGTAGTTTTTAAAGGCTTTTTCTGCCCTTTCACTCAGACGTAGTAGTCATAGCGACATGATGCAAGACTTACCGTACAGATTGATGTATCTAATACAGCTTTCAACAACAAGTGGGATCGGTTGACCTGAATCCTGAAATAAAATGATGTGAAGAATATAATTACAGACAACACAAGACAAATATTAGCAAAAAGAAAATCCTAACTAAAAGAGTAAGTGTCATATAGTTTCATTGAGTACTACTATTAATGTATGTTATAGTAAAAGGTATATAAACATACAGTATTCTCTAATTTAGCATATGCAAGGAGTCTTATACTCCATTTCACCACAAAGAACCTAAGGTCTCATAAACTTCATAGAGTGCTTCCCTTCATAAAGATTTTATTAAGCAAATCTCCTGAGCAGTGTAACACACAAACAAAAATCCAACATACAAGCAACTGTTATTAATAACCTGATGTCACAAAATACAAGCAGTTGTGGAAACTAGCAGCATGCAAGTGTAGCCCGAGCAGTAGCCAGTATATTTCTACTATTAGTCTAAAAGTTTTAGTGCTGTTGTGCCCTGACCTATACTCTCCAACAACAGAGGTACCTGAATGCGGGTACGGGCATTCCTTCTTCCTCTGGGACAGAAAGCAGCAAGGCACAGAGTAAGCAGAGGAAGAGAGGGCAGAGAAGCACAAAGTTAGAAAAGCTCACTTGATGAATGACCCCTCTGGAGGTTAAAGAAGGCTAAGCAAAAGTGATGGGTTGGGTGCAGTGAGGGACAAAGCAGACCCGCTGCTGTCTCCTGCCTCTTGTGTCGTCTAAAGAGTGACTGGATTTAGTAATAAAGCCAGAGATGGTAAATTGTTCTGGAGGAGAATAAAGAGACAGCTGACTGTTGCTCTGTCTGCACCGGCAGAGCCATGGAAGGGAGGAGGAGGATTAGAGGTTAAACAGAGGCGTTATATCATGATCAAGGGCAGCTGGAAGAGGGAGGAACAGAAGGCCAAAGTGAGGAAGAGTATGCGAAGCGAAGGCTCTAGCTGCTTTCCCCTCCTGTTTCTCAAGGGCAGCTCAGTCATTTACCACCACTACAGGGTACCTTGATGAAGGTCTCCATATTGCCGTTAAACAGCTTATGGTTATACGTGGAGCGTGGCCTAGGCTTCCGCATTTTCTGTGGTTTAGGGGGAAGAGTGGGGGGCCTGGGAAATGATGAACAAAGGGAACAAAAACACCATATTCTTTAAAAACTGTCGAACCAAATACGGAGGTTCAGAAGCAGGTATGAAAATGCATTGTCTGTTTAATTAAATTAAGCAAAATAAATAAGAGAAGAATCTCTTCAAAGTTAATAAAAACCCCAAGTGAGATGTTTCATTATAGAAGTCTTTTATCATTAAAGCCTGATAAAAGTCAGACTTTTAATTACTCCTGAGAGGTTGGGGTGTAGTACAAGACTCTAAGTCTGGATCTTCAATAAAACACCTCTTCACTTACTAAAAACACAGCGCTGATTAATGAACATTGTTAACAAGACCAATAAAATCAAGCCTGTCAGGTGATACGTCAACTTGTCAGACAGAAAGGATCAGCATTAATTTAGCAATCCCAATACTAATACATGTTGGAACTAATTTATAATATATATCAAAATACAAAAAAAAAAAATGCTGAAATGTATCACTTACAGAATCATGCAAGCATATGTATACTCACACAACCACACAGGAACATGCAAGCACAAGTTATGCTTGTTATTGAGACAATTTATTGAGCAAGATGCAGCTAAAAGTCATTTTAATATGTATGACTATTCTTTATAAAATAAATTACAATATGTTTTATGTGCAAGCAGATTTGTCATTTTTGCAAAGGAGCATGGCAACTGTAAAACCCTGGCCGATTCATGACACTTTTATAGATTTAACATTAAGTTTATGTGTATATAGTAATATAACATATTGAGCAAGGCCTTTGTTTAGACACTGCTTAACATTCATTGACTGCAATTTTTGAAAAGCCACACAATGTAGTCAAATATAAAATGATGTAAGATAATATGTATGTATGTATGTATGTATGTAAATAATTACTTTTTTGTATTTTTTTATTATTATTTAAATATAGTCTAATGATCTTTAAAAAAATGGTATAAGCAGATGCTTCACGGCTGAAAGAAGGGAATCTTAAAGCAAGTCATACCTTGTGGTTCCACACTCAGCCCTTTCCCCTGTGGAAAAACACAAGAGGCACATGTTATATCTTTGTGGTACATATTATACAGACTCCAGTGTCCACCGTCACTGAAGGTTTGATGAAAGACAACATGACTATTGAGAGAGCAATGAATGAAGCAGTGCTAATGCCATTCATTGGACAAAGCTATTGAGCAGTCGTCGTTGAAACCTCGGGGGACCCAGAAGACCCTGTGGGGTTATAGACCTCCTCTCAGAGCAAAGAAAAGGGGGTGGCGGCTTCAGTGTGTATATGTTGGGGAGGGAGGGGTCCATCAATGGTGACACTGAGCAATGTCTGTGCTGGTTCACTGAGCCTTTTGTTGTGGGTTTCCAACAACACATGCACATGTTATCGGCATATTCACTGAGAGTTAATAAAGAAAACACAGTCTGCTAAGTCATCATCAAACTCAACACCATTTTGTTTTGCTAATTTAATTTTATGGTTCTGCTCATGATAACACACATCCTTAAAAACAGAAAACAACAGTTTATTCAGTTAATTAAAAAATGACCCAGCTTTTCTTTATGAATTGAGAGTAAGAGTGGCTGGATTATCAGTTGGAAGCGAGTCAATGTACCAACATTTTTTTTTTAAATAAAATAAAATAAATAAATAGCAACAATGGCACCAAAGCATTCCAGCATCATTTCTTTACTCCACCTAACAATAGACAGAAAGAGCAAAGGCTAACCCATTTCTCAACACATCATTCTGGCAGATGGGACAAGGTCTCCGGAGCATTCATGTGAAGAAACAACAGCACATTTCCCAGACATCATTCCTCTGAGTGATAGCCCTGTCTACTTCGGACCATCCAACCTCAAAATTACACCCAGTTTCTCAAGCATGAGCAAAAAATTCTACTTGAGTTTCCCATAATTTCATATCCAAAAGTGCCAGTCTCTTAGTGATAAAGAGATATACATTTTACAAACATAAAAGGTGACAAGTACAAATACAATTCACTAAACTAAGGAATTGGTGACTCCTTATTTGAGAAACAAGAGCTGGCAGATATCCTAGCACCATCTTGTCTGGTGCCAATGGTTGACATTATGTTTTTATTAATACATGCAGCAAGATGTAAACGCCATGTGGCACTCACCAGTCTCATCTTGTTCCCTCTGTCATGCTCACAAACAACCACGCACATACACAAACACGCTATTTTGGAGCGAAACAACAAGCTAATGAGCACGAAGCAACTCTGATTGATCACCTGAATAATTAAACATGGGTGGTATCTGGAGACGCCATATGCCATGATCATACACTCTCTCAGCTGCTCCACCACGGACATACAAGCAGATCTGTCCAGAGATTGATATGAACTATAAAGTGAGTGCTTTTCAGTGCACGAGCAGGCAGTCTGTAGTTTGCCACGGAGCTCAGAGGGAATGACAAGGACTTCTTGAGGTCTTGAAAGCTCGACAGAGCAAAATAAATTATTAAGTAAGAGTTGACTGAATGACTTAATCCAAGGTGTGAACTATGGAAATATGAATGTGTGTTGCAAGGCCTCAGCTGTCTGCGCCTAATGTCCTTTTCTATTAGGTGAACCCCTGATGCAGGAGCAGCTGCAGAAATGAGCCTGGTCCTGGTGGTGCTGATTGATTGGGCGTAAACTGTTCACGGCTGGGGTGACAAGGGGACCCCTGGGGAAGGGAGGGGCAGAGGGAAGCCTTTCTCTTGCAGCCTGGAAATGGAAACCCTCCCTGTGGCTATAACATATAGAGACTAACCGGATAAGTAGATAAGTAGAAAGGGGAATGGATACCTCAGAGTAGGTTCGGTCAGCTTTTGGTGCGATAGTTTTCCATTTCGATATCAACTCTCATTTCCTCTGTCCTTCGTACTTCCCTAATAAAAAAACCCAATGTCTTTAATGTGTCCTATACCTCATTCCTTGCTGCTTATTAGATAAGACCTGTACCACTATAACCCCAAAGGCAGCGATTTTACAGTGGCGGGATTCTGTGGGTCATAATGACAGGAAAAAAACACTAGGTCAGGCGCGCCATTAACACAGACGCCGAAGAAAGATGAAGAGAAAAGACTCCTTACCTTCGCCCAGTGTCTGCTTCAGTAAGTCATGCTTGGCCTGCAGCTTAATGATGAGGTTACTGCCATTCAGGTACTCCTTGAATTTCTAGACAGAGAGATGAAGCCCACAATGACTGAATGGCAGCACTAATCCAGTGTAACATGACCCCAGTCAAACAATTCAGTGTGCCTCAATTCGGCATGAATTCAATCTGTTCTACTTTTAATTTAATTTCTATTTTCGGAGTGTGTGGAAATAATGACTGATAGCTTGATTTTGAAAAGCAGTGCAAAGCTAGAGTTCATAGCAGGCCGGCAGCCGTTAACAGTTTGAGGCCGAAAGACCAATCAACATCCACTCGGACTCACAGAAAAGTAGAACATTTCAGTCTCTTGTTGGTTCGACCTCCTCTTGGTTACATTCATCTTGCTCATGTAGGACTCGGAGGCCACAGATTTAATAGATTCAGTGGAGCGGCTGTGCTGGAAGGCATCCGACACGTCAAAGTCCTCTACCGTCAGCATGTCCTGCAGCGTTTGCATGGTGGCATCCAAGGTCTTTCTCACCTGCACAGATGGGGAAACAACAAATGAGGCACCATATACTATTCAGTCTAAGTCATATTTTCCTTTTTCGTGAGAGTAAAGGCTATTTATTTTGATGGAACCAAAGTAACTGATGATATTTTCAAAGGCAAAAGTGAGTGGTTTACAGCATTACCATATATATATATATATTTTTTTTTTTTTTCATATCTCATCCTTCTGTAAAGAGTTCATGTTAAAGCAGCAACTGATTTCCTGTTTCCAACACTCATATCTTCCACATATATATATATATATATATATATCAAAGACAAATTTACCCCTGAACGATAAAAGACCTTGGATTGCACTGAAATGACACCAAGCTGCATCTGAATGTCAGTCCAGAGCAATATCAGAGCAAGACATGAAAACGAAAAGTGTCTGGCAAAGATACAAATTGTATGTTAAATTACTGAAGGAGACTTTTTGTTTAGGGTTGAGATTGATGAAGCTCATTTTCAGTAACGGCATTGCTCGTCCATTATCCTCCAGGGCACAAGACATAGGGAGACAGGGAAGGCCCAGCCATTCGCACAGGACAGTCTAACAGCCCCTGGTTATTATCACCTCCATTTGCACCTTTATGTCTGCGCCTCTTAATGACAAAGTCCCCTCTTCATCACAAAATAGACAATTTCATATATAAATTCATAGAAAACACACAACATTAGCGCCTTGACAATCTAAATATATTCTGGGCTCCCACAGAGCAAGGGTCATTGGAGAGTAATTGCAATGAGAACAGATGGTGATGTGGCCCTCCTACTTGGCTCTGGGGAAAATGAAACAGGGCTTTCGATTTTGGGGGGGGGGGCTGAAAATTATTGCAGGGGGCTGCTGGACAGGCACAGAGCCATCATAAATCCTCACCTCCTCATTCTCAATCTTTAGCGTAGCTAAGCGAGACTGCAGTTGGTGGTAGCGCATCAGGAGTTCAGTCTGGACAGGTTGCTGGGCGCTCACCTGGCACACCTGAAGGGGGAGGAGAACACACAGGTTAGAAGAGACAACATAGATCAATCAGAAGTTACACTGGAAAAAAATTACTAATTCTTCAATTAGTGATAGCAGAGTTAAGTGATGAACAAATGAGAGCTGCAGCATTTAAAGCATCTCACCTCATCTCCCATGTGGGGCAGGTACTCAAAGCGCATTGGAGGGCAGAACACCTGGTTATGCATATCCATGATCTTGTGCTTGTCACTGCGGGAATCCAGGTTGTCCACTGCATTCTCTATGATATCCAG
Organism: Nannoperca obscura; assembly: GCA_036024295.1. Classification (NCBI taxonomy): domain Eukaryota; kingdom Metazoa; phylum Chordata; class Actinopteri; order Centrarchiformes; family Percichthyidae; genus Nannoperca; species Nannoperca obscura. The sequence continues at coordinate 28,842 of JAVQJL010076473.1, forward strand.
TCCCTCATGGCGTGATGTCTCCAGGTTGTACTCGGCAGATAAGTAGGTCCTGAAGGTGCGTGCCAAGCTAGCATGGTAGCCCAGGTCACAGCACTGTGGAGATAAAATATCAGATAAATAACCAGGAAAACACTTTGTAAATGCTGTAGTAGATAGAATGGCATTCAAATTTAATCTGTAACTTAACACCAAGCTGAGCGTTTTATTGCCCTCTCCGGCTGAAAGTTTTAAGTTTGTTTCACCTATGACATAAGTGTGCTTTGTTTCACCCATTAACCACGCCTAACGGCGATGTCATGTTGTACTGACCACACCCTGGAGAACACTTCACTGTATCACTGCAGCAACATGGGAAATAACACCAGTTAAAAATCCTTTGCTAGCTTCAAATTAAAGTTGCTCTTTAAATCAATATAAATGTATCAGCAAATGTAAAAGAATGTAAAACTGCAAATTTCAGTTGTAAAGTCTGTTAGTCTGAGCACCTTCTATCATGTTCAGACCAATTTAATGGACTAAATCCCAAACGACGTCTTGCCACAGGTTACCTTTCAAAAATAGAAGTGAGAGTTCAGAGAATTACAGGAGCTAGCACAGTAGGACACCGGGGATAATTAGAGAGCCTTATCTCACAGAGCTGTATGAAAGAACCTCATTAAGCAGAGGATGGTAGTGAGGAGGTTTAGAGGAAACTTGAGGCGACTGACAGCTCTGTGGATCACTAAGTAAATGCTATTTAGCGCTCTTTAGCACTGAGGAAATAGTGTCTCCACTTTGGTGCACAAGCCTTATTGCACCACTCAGTCACAGTGGCTCAGTAGACTAAAGACTAAGGGGAGTAAATTAGCCTCTTTTTACACAAGCAGATAATCAGGGAACAAAGATTAGATACACTCTTTAATCCAAATACTGTTGACCACTTTGTTGTTTTATATTCTCATCTTTCTCATTAGAGCTGTGCAAACATACTGTATATATATATATACACACACACACACTGCATATACAGTACATTCATATCTGCAAATATTTCCAATTTATTTCCTTATTGAGTATTTTGATTAGATTTATTAAGGTCTACTCTAATTAGTTTACCCCTAGCAACAAAAATTCAGTACATTCAGTTTAAAATGCTTGCCAAATGAAAAATGACAAATCAGTGATATGTAAGCACCAAAATAGATGCAATACACTCATAACCACCATGTACTGAATTCTTGTTTTAGTCTTTTTTGCTGCTGAAGAAATAAAAGGAATCCATGGAGATAATTGAAGTTTAACCATATTAAGCCTATTCTCACGTACAAGCCAAAATATATTGTATCATGCCGACACCACTAACCAACCTCACTCATCACAGCATTCGTCAGTTCTAGTCAGTGCAGTGGTAGAATAAACTCAACATGTTGTTACATTTCAACAGTTTAAAGTCACTGATGCTGACTGAAAAAGCTGACTTCTTGCTGCGTGAACGTCTGGTTTGATGTGTGGTGTGAAGTTACTCCGACGTGACAAACGGACCCTTTATTCTCCTCTGCCCCGCTTGTGGCAGCCAAACCAGTCATGCTCACAATCCCATTCACTGCAGCTCAGCAGGATTTGGGATGACATGGACCTTTCAGTTTCAAGACACTGGATCCATCAAAGCTGCCCAGCAAAGAGGCGGAGATAGTCATGAATCGGGTTCTTAAGTGTGTCCAGCTACCGCAAACATATCACCATCACACTGCATATAGCAAAGACAAACTGTTCGTACTATTTCTATTACTATAAGTAATGTTCAGTATATTCTAGAAATCTCATTGAAATCATGTCTTATCACGCCTGACCTGGAAAATGTGCATCTATCACTGTGGTTAATGTAGTGCTGTGTAATGGTCAGGCCTCAAGCAAAAATAAATGTGACAACCAAGCCACATAGAGAAGGGGGAATAACAGGCATATTGAAGGGCTGACAGGTTAACCCCTGTGAAAGATTCTGACCTTAATATTTAGGTTTTCTTGTTTGGTATCAAAAGTCACAAAGCCCACATTCACTGCCATTAAGGCACGTAAACCCTGTGACACAGACCTTTGTAACAACGTATGACTTTACTGAGAATGACTGAACATTGGCTGTTACTCATCAACAGTAAATGACAAAACAAAACCATTGAATTCAGTATGCAACATTGTAAAACACAACACACAAAATATCACTTTGAAAAATAAACCAGTTCAAAGAGGGTGCCCCTTTGTTTTGGTTGTGTGTGTATTGTACAATAGCAGAACTGGAAGAAAAATAACATGACACACAATGAAATGTGAGATTAGAAAACAAGAAGTGTAACACGCCGTCTCGCGTCCCTAATGAGGGCTCTGTATGCCTGCATATCTAAAAGCAATAGATACAGAATGGTTACTAAAGGCTCCTTGATCTAAATGTTCATCTGTTTGTCTGCAGGGTGACTGGTAGCAGGTCACCCGGGGGCTGAGAGCACAGTGCCAGCCACATTAACCGCATTCATGCCTGCATAAACAGAGCCTCTGCTCACCAGCTGACTTTGACTGGCTTCCAACCATTAGTGGTTTGATAAACAAAGTCATCCATTTAAACATCGGTAAATCAGACGTTCCAGCAGTGCTACTGGTTCGGAATATGGATAAAAGTGACATCCCATTTGAGTGTTAGATGTAAGTTTTCTTGACAAACAAAATGGGGATTATTGTAGGTAATAGTGAAGGGAATATTATAGACTGAGTCTGAGTTTTCACAGAGTAACACATCTACAGCTTCTTGGGTCAGTGTTAGAAAGGCTTCTTCCTCTTCTCTCATCCATGAAACCACAGACCACAGACAGAGAAACAACAGATAATAGGGAGAGAGTGAGTGTGTGTTGGTGTGTTTGTGTGTGTGTGTGTGTGTGTGTGTGTGTGTGTGTGTGTGTTGGGCAGTGTGTTTTTTTTTTACTTGGTGACAGTTAGAGGCAAACAATCACAAGGACATGCCGTGTTTGTCCCAACAAAGCTTCCAAAAGCATGGTCAACAAAAACAAATGAAAATCAGAATGAGACAGAGAACAAGGAGATCGGGAAACTGAGAAGAAACTATTCAGTCAACACTGAAGGAGTCCTTTGAAACCATCAGTCAAAAATATCCTCCTGTAGCTGCGTGTTAGCACATAACAGTATTAAGTTTGTTATGCAGAAATTAATAATGAAAAAATGATGGCAAATACATTTATTGGGGCCAACAGAGCAGCTTGAAAACAAACAGCTAACAGGCTGAGAGTGAATGAGACACAGGGACAGATGGTGAGAAAAGTGACAGAGCTGCAGAGATAAATCTACATCAGAAATCCCAGCTGAGGGATGCAAACAAACACATGTGCCTAACGCATACTTACATCAATCATATCAGAGACGTCATGGATGTAATATTTTGCCACAACTGCATTTGTTGCTGCCAGGTTCAACAAATAGTCATTCCGGGCTTTTGTGCATTTCAGCTTATTCTCTGAGTACTTGGCTTGCCTCTGGGGAGGAGAGAAGAGACAGAGCAGATGAGGGGAAAACATTCAGTGCAGGAAAATCAAGTAGTAGGGAGGGTTTGAATGTGTGCTCAGGCAGCTGCAGCTTTGGGACCATCACACAGGCAGAGATGACAAGGAAAGTTTGGAGAAACAGGCTGTAGAGATGCTGCCTCTAGGTAGTAATGTGTTAAGTGCCACAGCTAGGCTTGCATTTAGTCATTATTCTGTCTCTCAATACTGAAGTACAGCTGCAGAATGTGGATGCTGACAAAAAAGCACAAGACATTTTTTATGCTTATTCTTTTTGTCCAGTGATAACAAAATCCACCAACCAGCACCTCTAAAGCTCAGTAATTGACATGCTGTATCTCTTTTGTTTAATGCGTACAAAACCTAGAGTGTTAAAACAATACAACAGGCACATTTCGTTACCTTTGGACAGAGTCAAGCTAGTTGTTTCTCCCTGTTTCCAGTCTTTATGCTAAGCTAAGCTAACCTGGTGCTGGCAGCTACTCCTTGAAATAAAATAAAAGTATTTACACAGGCTGCATGTTAAAAGTCTTAATGTGTTCGTGTTCAATCATACAAGTTCATGTTGAATGGTTGGCTATCTGTCTATCTCCACTTTGAATTCAGACGAATACATGCATTTGTACTTAGTATTAAAGAATATAATGGCATTTTTACTCAAGAAACACAACACATTGATTTTGTAAAATCATGCTTTAAAGTATTGACAAAGTAGTTTCACTTTAGCAACACAATGATTTGAACTTGACTCAGAAAAGCATTTCTCCCGATTGATATTCAACAAAAGCGTAATTCAAAGCAGAGATATTCCGCTCATTATTTGAATTGTTTGTACATTTCACTATACATGGACATTTTACTTCCGCTTTCACAAAACCATTATGATGCAAATTTCAGCAGTGGGTTAGAGGAAAAGAGATTAACTTTTATTTTTTCCTCTTCCTCCTCCAACCTGTTTGCAGGCAGAGTAATGAGACAAAAGCTTAGAAGCAGAGTAAAAGAAGAATATTCATCGCTGTGTTATAAATAGTGTTCAGTTCTCAAGCCAAGCAGCATCTCTGAGGATACCAGCCTGAGGAGGGAGAAACGCTGTCATCCTGACAGCCTTTTGATTTTTTGCACCTGAAAGAGAATGGGAATTTCATTTGCATGAAGGAATTCCAGAAGAAGATCCCAAATAAAAAAAATGTATGGGTGCATCTAAAGTACAGTGTGTTCCAGAGACCTGGTTCTCCATTTACACAACTACACTACCATTTACAGACTCGTCTGAGCTCCTTAACCTGCAATAACTGATTTCTGATACTCTACACATGCAGCAGGCATGGAGCAACATTAGCATTCATTTGGAGTCCATGAGAGTGAACCAAAGAAATCAAGTTGCAGTCCCCAAAACAATGAACTTAAAGAAGCTATAACACGATTTCAGTGATCATTCACAGTGGGTTCCTCACTATGGGCGACCCCTTTCACGTTGCACATTGTAAATAAAAGCATTGTTAATATAGAAATACTGATTATAGCAGCTTTAAATGTATGTATAAACACAACACAATCCATCCTTGGGCATACTCACCTTCTCTTTCATCTTCTCTATTTTCCTGACGAAGCTGCGTCTTGGTTGGCGGTCCTCGTGGCGCAGGAGGTTAACGTTGAGATCGCCGGACTTGCTGAACTGCTTCTCCTCCTGCTTCTCAGCATCCTTCAGCTTGCTCTCTGCACTGATGCTCTCGGTGTGGTACATGTGGTATGTTTTCATCACCTGCGGGAGGAGAATCACAGACATTCAACAGATTGACCATTAAAGGGTCTTATCATTATCACATTTTATAATATAGGTCATTATTGGCTGAACTGGCAAAATCCAACGATGCTTTGCAGCTGCCGTCAAACTATGTTAGAAAAAGTGACAAATCAGAGGATACCCTGGTTTTGTACATTCAGTGGCCCACAGACAACAGTTGCTTAGGGATGCACATTAAAATGGATGGGGAGGCTTTATATCAATGCTTTATAAAAAATTACAGCTGTCATTTGTAATGAAAAAAAGCTGAATATTCTCTGGTTTCCTCTTCTCACATGTGAGGATTTGCTGCTTTTTCTTTGTCATATATGACAAGACAAAAATATGAAGACAAAACAAGCCACTTGAAGACATGACCATGGAGAAATTGTGAATTGGATTTTGTTTTAACATTTTTTAAAAACATTTTATAGACAATTAAATGAAAATAACAGTCAAATGAATTAATAATGAAAATAATTGTTACTATTTATGTAAAATAGTAAAAAGCTAATAGCCTAATGGTTTCTGCAGTAATCCAGTTGAAATGCCTCAATAGTATTTTTTATCAAGAGTCAGACAGCCATATATGTAGCAGTGGCCACTGCTGGGAATTGTAAAAGGACATGTAAAAAAAAACTAATTCAGTTCAATCCACTCACAGGAACTTTAAAAGAGCCTGTTTTTTAAAGATGGACTGACTTGAGAAGTGTGCATTGTTGTTATTATACCACTATTGTCATATAGAAGGTTTAACAAACCTTTTTTTAGGCCAAACATGAAAAAAGCAACCCACAAAGACAAATTTGTGCTTGTGTGCTCATATACCCATTTAAACAACCACCTATACCTGATACCATTGACCAACAATAACATTACTGTTGTGTTGATATTGCCATATTCCCTCCCAGATAAACAGGAAAGGTCCTCAGTGTCATTTCCTTCCAAAGTATTTCTCATTGTGGCCTGGTGGATCAATTTGGGTGTCAATACAGCAGTAACACAGATGTCACTACATGTGGAGTATTTTAAGTGAATCTAGGGGCCCAGGGTTTTGTGTGGTTTAGTGTTGGCTGTCAAATCTTCAGCTCACCCCCTCATCCCCTCCTCACTGTGGCTTTCCCAGCCTCTAACATAATTTCTACAGTAACTCTTCATCACCCCAGGCGTGTTCATTTCCAGCTCTTTGGTGCAGCAGAGTGACAGCATTGTTTTCTGTGTTCTCTGCAGTTACCTCTTCACTTTGATCTCTACTCAGACACTCAGACACCCCACTCCAACATGGTGATGACAAGACTGTAGTGACAGAAAACCCTCGTTAGACAAGACAGAAGCATCTTGAGTCTTTCTTAACTTTTCCCAGATGCTCATTGAGAGAGCTTCTCCTCTTGGAAGCCCATGTTTTAACCCTCGTAAAGGAACGTCCAGATGTGAGCTGCATCTTAAAACGTCTGCAGCATTCAGAACTTTCTATGAACACCTCAGGATGTAAGACAGTCAACATAAACAGTAATTTATTTGTTTCTTGTGACCAAGTCATTTTTGCTTGGTGCTGGATTTGAGCAGTAGGGTTCCTTTTATCTCTTGGAGAGCTACTCATTAAAATCACAGTTTGCCTTTGGGTCACTCGCAAAGATTCGGTAGAATCTTCCACTGACCTCCAACCTTGTGATAATATTTACCAGTGCTGCCACATAAAGAGGTTCTATTTATTTCCCTCTCTGTGCTGGAATAAATATGAATCCTCTCAAGGCCGAGCAGTAACTCTTAGCACAACAAGAACAACAGAGTGACAAAGAGCTGTAAGGCAAACACCTGAAAGTAAAATAAATAGATGGAATAAAAGCAGTTAGTATATTCTCAGAGTGACAAAGCTCAACATCGATGTAGGTATGCCACAAAGTGAGAAACTAGACTAACACTCCCTAGGCTGTCAAACCATTTCTTTTGAATTCTTCTGAAAACGTACTACATTTCCAGCCAACTTTTAACCATCTGACTACAAGGACCTGCAGCTAAAGACCCAAAATAATTTGCAGGAAGACTGAGCTTCAGCTGTGTCTACAGGAGGTGTGTGTATAGTTGAGTCCTCTGACGACAGCCAAGGGCTATTAAACTCCTGAGCAGAGTCTCTGAGCTGGTGAAAGAAACCCAACTGTGAGGGAATGGTTAGAGTTTTTTATAATGAATACAACGCCAGAAGTAGATACTTCTATTCAACACTTACTTAGGTATTTAAGCCCCTGACTAATCACAAGGTTCCTGGTTTGACTCCGGCTGGGGTCCTTTGTTGCACTCCATCCCCATCTCCATATTGTGTCCCCTTAAAATATTCTCCTCTCTGACCACAAAAATCTTCCATACTGAAAGTCAAAGGGGCTTGTAGGGATATTGTGGTAAAATATACGTCTAACTAAAACATTAACTTTACAGATGGCTGACTTTCAAGAGGGTCCTTTAAAACATTATATTTATATAACAGATTATGTTATAACATAGATATAACATAATCTATATATATGGTGGGTGATGCATTGACAAGGACACAAATACGATCTAATCTTGATTAGATATGAATATATTTTCATATAGACCAAATTATATTATGGATATCTTTTGAGAAGGCTAAAATAGACTAATTATGCACAAAGTAAATCATATTTTGCTAATTTAGTTATTGTTGTTTGTTAAAAAGTTGTATTAATTAATGCTGAGCGTTTTCCTCCAAATATGGAAGAGCAACGATATTTTGATATTTCTTTTTCCACACTAACATGCTGTGGGTAAACACTATAAATACTGCTGAGAAAACTATGAATGAATGACTACAAATGGAGAAATGGATGAATTATGAATGAATGAATGCCACACCAGCACTTGGGCCTGAGAGAGATTTTTTCCGAGTTGTTGTTAACAAAAGAATAACCATGTATGAGACTGAAGAGCAGACATCAGACACAAGGTGGTGGATCAGAAAGATAAGATAAGCTGAAGCTTTATTGATCCCAGGGGGGATATTAAGTCAGTGTGGCAGGAAATTAAAACAGGTTCAAGCTAAGAAAACTGAATTTAACAGAGACTCGCTCCTGACTCTCCTTTGCTCCTATTTGTCATGTCAGGTTTGGAATTGATGACAAGCCACAGACAACAGGATCTTCACTCTCACTAATACTCCCGCTGCAGCGTCATAGTTTGAACAATAGCTTCAGCTAGCAGTCTTACAACTCTCCCTTACCTCTCACTGAGCAGCCATGGATCCAAATGGGATTTTACAGTTTTCTTTCAGCAAAATGTGTTTTGTTGGCAGCCAGTGAAACTGTTGGAAAACACCACAAGGCAATCACCATTTGGCCACGCTATTGACTTAGCTATTTCTGTACAATCAAATACTAACAAGTGTGCAGCTGTGGAAAACAATACTTCTTTCCTCCAACAGACAGTGTTACTGCTGCGCGAGGGTCACAGAGAGGTGAATCCAGATCAGACACTTGTGAAATACTTCAAACTTCTACGCCTGCCTGTCCATTGTCAAACTTTTCCATAGGCTGTGATGGAAACTATGAAAATCGTTTCATAGAATTTATGTCAAGTCAGCGTCATTTGTACAGCTCTTAATTACAGTTGGTCCCAAAGAGCCTAAAAATGGCAGCATTATGAGAACAATAAATACAAATATCTGTCAACCCTAGACCTTCAACTGAGATTAATAAAGTCATTAAAGAAAATACATTTTACAGGAAGTGGTGATTTTGTTGTGGCAGCAAGACATTTTACACCTCAGCTGTGAAGTTTCACACAACTCCCACAACCCCCTCTCATATTTAAAAAGAATGAGGCAATACATCAACATTTGGATTAAAACATTTCAGCCAGATTGCAGCTGAGGCCAAGTGGAGCATGAGAAGAGGGACCATCTGAGATTAATTATGCAGCAGCATCCTCAGTCGGAAAGGGGAGAATGGATGAAACACATATATAGTAAAATATTATAAAAGTATAGAATAATGATCAGTTTCAATGTGTTTGTGAACTGAAATACGCCCTGGCACTGAAAACCAAACTGGAAAACGCTGGCAGGCCTAACCTTCTGAAGAGGGACCATAAATGCATTTTAATTTATTAACATAAAGTAACAAACTATAGAGTATAGCAGCCTCAGTCCTTAAAAGGTATTTGACCAATAACACATTTCTTTTAAATGCATATGCATGTAATTAACATGCACTTTTGATTACAAAAAGCTCCCCACAACTCTCCTGTTTTAGCGTCCAAGTGCACAGATGGCAGGATCAGGGAGAGTTGCCAGCACTGCCCTTTGGTAGTTTGACTCTCATCACATTGCAGAGATGAATAAGTCATACAAGGCAACTCTGCCATCTCTTCTGTTTCACCTCAGGGGGCAGAAGATTGCTGAAGTTGCCTGGAGCTCATCCAGTTTTGAGCACTAAGCCTCCCTCAATAAAAACCTGTCTCTGTAACAGTACAGCACCAGTACAGCATGTCCTCTATCTCTGACATACGCTCATCTATCTGCAGGGTTTCCTGCAGGAAATCCTATTATTAACAATTCGCTTCTTCACTTCTGACCAGTAATTGTAGAATAAATATAATAAAACAAAACAGTGAAGACAAAAGTAAAAAAGACCCCAAAATGCAGACAATGTTAATTACATTGACATTTTTATCATAAGTTTTGCATTATTGCTCATGTTATCTGACAGTGTTATAACAAAAATGTCTGATATACTGACAGTCCATTTAAAAACACAACAGAGTAAATGTGGTCTTGGGAGACCTTCATTAACACTGCCCTCTAACTATGCTCTACTGACTTGACTGTAAAGGCTCAGTTGACAGTTTAATCCACATAGAAAACATAAATACAATGAAATATGAATTATGTGGGAGGTTTGGGGCTAAAACCAAACATCTTGGCCAAGTACGACACGACACATCCATCCATGTATCTATTCATCAACTTTTTTATATTAAAACATATAGGAAGCAGCTGCAGGATGCCCAAGAGCGGGTCGCAAAAAAAAAAAAAAAGGCTTTTGAGCTGTGCAGAGGCTAAGAGAAAAATATTTTAAAAGCAGTGATTTAAACTGTTTTTCTCAACTGACAAATCCAAATGAAGCAGAGGACCGGTTCAACGCTACAACAACAATGATAAAGAGAACATATTGTACCAGTAGAGAAACTGGTAATTATAGTAATTGACTATCCAGAGCAAAGCAAAGTGGTGACATCAGATACAACAAAGCAACTGAGCTGGAACAGGTGACCTAAAATGAATGAGTGCATCCATTGTTATGGAAACAAGATGCTCATTATGTAATCTGCTTATTATTCGATCTTCAAAAACTCTTCACCTCTCTAATGATCTCACAGTCGTGTGTTAAGGCAGGCCAGTATTTCACAGGCCTCCACAGAGACAACCAGTAATGCGATCCCTAAACAGGACCGGTGCTGAAGGGGCCACCAGATGTGAAAGTGACTTGAGCAGAGAAATTGTCGGACTTGGAGAGAAATGTAGTGTTCCATTTTATCACTTACATCTGCCCCACTCTTTCTCTCACTTATCATCATCAATTATCATTGTAATCCCATTTGTACTAAGCAGGTATACAATAGATAAAATAAATGATTGAGAAATAATCAAATAAAATCTGATTTACACTTAGTACATTTAAACACAGACCCTAATTATTTTTAACAAAAATAACAAAACAGGAAAAAAAGAAAACTGTAAAACATCAATAGCAAACATTTTATGTAGCACTTTCTCAGGAGCTTTTTGGAAAGCAAATTCATGAATCTATAGTTGCCAGTTTGTCAGGTACACCTCACTAAGACCAAAGCAGTCTAATGCAATACATCCTCCCTTCATGAAGGTGATAATTATGCATTTTAGAGAGGTGTTGATTCAATGTTGTGGTTATTTTGGAGGCTGCAGTTTGAGGTGCAGTTGACTTATGTAGCATCATACAGAGAGGTTCTTCTTATATAATGTCAAAGCAATTTACATCTAAGAGAAAGCAAATAATAGAAACACCTCTCTGTGTTGTGTAATACAGTTCAACAGCACCACAAATTACATTTTCTATAATGACCATGAGGTTGAATTAACACCTCTCTCAGGTTTTGATTAAAAAAATGTACAAAACATTATAACCTCCATGATGACAGGATTTACCAGATTGGCTGTACCAAATTAACTGCCAACTGAGTGTATAATAGATGGCAGTCATGTTATAATAAGGACAGAATTAAACAAACTCCAGCCCTGCTGGTGCTTCCAGTTTTCAACACAACCAACATGGACACGACAGCAGGACTTGTGTTTGCTTTACTTGTACACTTGGGAAAAGTCAAATTTTTCAAAAGAAACAACACTTTCATGTAACGATTAAAACGATTTCCCATTAGACCCCGACAGCCTAAAAAGAAAGTATTAAAAAAAGAAAGCACAAGAATTTCAGAGTGTACAAAGAAGAAAGAAAAGTAATCAAAGAAAGGAAAAAAGAGAAAATACGAAATAAAACATCAGAAAGACAGAGAGGGGGGCGGAACGGGAGGAGCTCAGCTATGAGATAAGATGTCAGGGATTGATCTGTAGGAAACAGTGTATTACTCACAGTGTAGAGTTCATTGGTCACCTTCACCAGCTCCTCGTGCATCTGGATTCCAATGTCCTTGCTCTGAAACACAGCAAGCAGAAAGAACGAGGGTGAGAAAACAAATAATGCCTGAGCCTTCATCTGTGACCTGTTGGAACAAATTCAGTCAATAAAGCGGACACTATGACACTATTTGGTGAGTCATAGTAGCAAGTCTTGACAACTATTGGTTGAATTGGCACTTGAATTAGTACAGACATTCAAGCACATCAGAGGATGCATCCTACTGACTCTGGTGATGACTTCTCAACTACAGCTCAGAAGTGCCATTTGTTCAACACTTAAACTCATGAAAAGAGACCCCTGAAATGAATGACTGAGACTTTAATGCTCACCAGAGGATAAACCATGCACATTTATGTCTCTCTTCTTGTGCTACCCATCCAACATTTTGTATTTCTGGTGTCTTATGAGTATTACAGCCTCACACAGTTACTTTTAGTCATGATCTAATAGAAGACTTTGAATGACAACTTCCGCACAGAAAACAATAGGACTGGTGAAAGATTTCCTGACTGAGAATGTTGTCAAATAGTTTTTTATTTGTCATAAACATTTTATTAAACCACATTAATTGAATTCTAATTGTATTATCTAAAATTTGCAACTCTCAAAAAATTCATTACTGAGGCTCACAAATCAATTGTACAATGTACAAGCAATCGCAGTGTTGTGGGGCTTTGAATGTCTTAGTACAGTACAAATGTACATAATGCTAACTTATTGATTACACGCACTTACTTACTGTACCCCTCTACTTGTTGTTGAACAGCGAAGGCATGCAACTGTGAGTAAGGCCACGTTCACATTTAATTTCCTGTGTTTTTTGCACCTTACATTGCACTTCATACTTACACTTTTGAAAAGTGGCATTGTTGTCCATTACCAGTGTGGGTGCATGTGTGAAGTGTGTGAAGGAGCGAAGACAATGTGTGACATCCTCTGACAAAGACACAGTGTGTTGACGCTTTACTGCTATACAGACATAAATAAAAATCAACAGTACACCAAGAGGAACAACAAGTTTCCAGTTTCGGCTCATTTTAATATTGAAGGTTGCTTAAGCTTCATTTCTCTCTGCCACCAATTTAATTTGTTTTGGTTGGAATCTCACAGAAAGGATACAGCAAAAACACCTCATTAAGAATGTAAAGTCAATTCTTCTCACAGCTTTTAATACACATGCACATTGGCTTTTTGACAGTCATCTCACGCACAGCACAAATTGGGATCCAAAGCATGGGACACACCTGGAAAAACAACTGAGAGAGCAAATATAATAATGTCTGTTTGTGTGGGAGAGAGGCGCGAAGCCTTTATTTGAAGACTTCGAGGTGAGAAAATGCATCCTCAAAACAATCATAAACAGAAAACTCCACTACATTAATATTTCCTGCCATTGCAAGTCCGTTTTTAATGTTACCAAGTCGAGGTGAAGTCACAAAACTCACAGTTTGATTTACATCACAATGCTGCGGTCTCTGTTTCAATTTGTTTTGGTACATTTGAGCTATCGTTGCGGCTTCTGACTCAAAATGTAGACTCATTTTCTACAAAACATACACATTCGAGATACATTCAGACTTTAGAATCTAAGTGTAGTGTCTGTAATGTCGACCATATGTGCAAAGCTGGAGGAGCCCAGTTTAATTCCACCATCTAAATGCATATTCTGAGGTTCGGCTACAAACTACAATCTTTCACAAAGCCTGGTTGGCCTACAGTGGGCAACATGAAAGCTGACTTATAGGGAATAAAAATAAAAGTGCTATACGATCCAAACAAATCAACCTTGCCAGTCAGTTTTTATAATATATTTACAGGTAATGGACAGGCAGGAGAAACTGTTGAAAATCAAAAGGTCAATGAAATAAATTCATGTTTATGAATGAAACAATGACACTTGTCAGTTGGAGATTGATGCATACAGCTAATTAGGTCAGACGGGTAGGCTGCTGGCATGTGTCTAACAATAGCCGATGTCTCGCATGTTGCATACTAGAGTGTGCAGAGCGTGATGTGCTTTTGAATATTGCATTAACATTTAAACCAGTAGAGAAAGTTCTGTAAACCCCCTTTGGTCAGTACCTTTCTTAGATACTTCTTTCATCAATGTCAACAGCTGACTCATTAGTTCTGGTGCAACAAAGTGACTCAGCAAGATGCATAATGGCCACCACAAAAATGAATCACTATGAGAAGTATCATTTTCTGTCAGATCAATATTACAAGGAGGAGCTATGCTGAAAGGAAACCTCACTGTACTCACCTACTGTACCCACTCTGTCGACGGATTCATAGACAGATGAAAGTTACCATTTTGGTCCACACCCTGCTCAACTATAATAAGTGTGCTTGAAAAAACTTGCTACTGGTGAGTCATAAACTTAACTAATCATCAAAGGAAGGAGAACAAATTTATTGCTCCAACAGTTCTTCACTAAAGTAGATTGTGAAATGTACACAGAGGAGATAAAACAAAGTAACCTTGGTGATACAGGAGGGATTTGTTGCATTTATTTTGTTTTAAATCTGGAGTGCAGACATTAAGTCCTACTCAAGCAAACATCAGACTGTGTGTGATAAGTGGGGGAAGTCCTTAGAGGGCTCCAGCAACTGGTGAATGGCATCTGTATGCATCAGTGGCTCTGAAGTGAGACAGACTGCAGCATGTACTGCAGAGGCTCAGAGGGAGCAGGGAGGGTTCAACCAGCGAGTAAACGACTGTGATGCAACACAATGTAAGAGCTGTGGCAGGTCATATTGGAATAGGCCTTATTGTGACACCTGTGAATAGACATTCTGAAAATCCTCCCTCTATGAAAAGGTAAAAAGTAGTACAGTTGCACCTAATTCATTTTATTAATTTATTCTCTTTGTAATTAATTTATATTTAGAGTCATGGAGAAAACACTCCATACATTCACATGTGCCACTTCTACTGTAATTGCATTTATGAGACAGTTTTTATTGTTGTTATTGTCAACTCTGCCTGGCAACACTGTCCTCAGCCTTGACATTAACACCACACCTGTAAAATATCATTTGGGGAATGTTCTGGGAATATTCACTTTAGGTTCAACCAAAAAAACTTTCACTACATAGAATATCAAACGGCATATGGCATTATAACATATCAAACGTTATAAATACAATATATCATTAATATTCCCACTATAAGTCACAGTTTCTGTAGATGTTTATATGGTAAACAAACAATCCCCCTTGATCAAGTTGTTGTCAACAGCTGTACTTTTTGTGCTTGATCACCTTGTCATGTCCAACAGTAAATCATCCAAAGCTCTTTCATTCATTTCACTTTAACATTTTCAGTTTTTTTCCAGAGTCCCATGACGTTTTTGATATATTATTTATTGCCTCCCGATATGTCTGCCAGCTAGCAACAGCAGAGCCATCCATTCATACTTTCAAGTACAGAGAACACTACCTGAGGGCACCTGACTTAAAAAGCATGAGTGTTTATCCCCTTTCAGCTCAGGCACTGCTTCTGACAAACACAGGCATCCACACAAGTATACACACATGTCCACAAATACACACACACGCTCACTCACATACTCACACACAAAGTAATATTTGAATGGAGCCTAGTAAGCAGAGTGGGGCTCACCTACAGGAAGGTCTGCAAGGTGAAAACAGGGTTCTAATGTTTGGATAAGACCTCAGTCATCTCTGCTATGTGCTGACAGTGAGCCAAACGTTGCTCACAATAGTCGGGGCTGCAGGGTGTTGGGTCCGGGGGTCTCAGTTACACTTTTTCCCATGCTATTTTGACTGCTCTGCAGGCCAGACAGAATTCATATACCTTTTACTAACTCCATGTGTGCTGAAACAGAGCTCAAAGCACCACATTAATTTGGACTTCCATCTGTTTGTATGCCAAAAGGTCAAATTGTAGCCAGAAAGTAGAGAAGCAGCTTTCATTTCAGCAGCTGCAACGTGTAACTTGCAAGTTCAACTTTATCATAACACAGAGGCAAAGCAAAATTACTTGGTATTTGTATTGTCCTTGTAACTCTGAAATTGTGCATACTGGCGATAAGAGAGTAGTAGTAAACAAAAGAGGAAGCATGATAGTCTAGTCTCACTGACCTTCTTGAACAGGCGGATAATGTCCTCGCTGATCTGGGCCAAGCGGACGATAACATTGTTGGTGTAGATGTCGCTGAGGGTGGCATGGTCACGGCTCTCTCGCCTCGTCTGGTTCAGCAACAGGTACCAACAGTTTACTGAGGACAGCAGGTGCTGGTCTTTCCTGAAAAAAAAAACAGGAGTAATACAGGAATGTTAGAATGTCTCCCAGAATTAAATGAAGTCTGGATAATATGGACAGCTGGTTATGTATTTTTAATGTTAATTTGCTTTAAATATTCAGTTTTAAGTAGCACAATCCCAGTTTAAACAGGACTACAAGTCAACACCCAAGTTAACAACTTTGTGACGCTGTAGTTAGACTCTTTGGCTTTTAGCTGAATGCTAATGTCAGATTGCAACCATGGTCACAATCCTAGCATGCTAATGTTTATTATGTCAAATGTTGATGTTTATATTAGCATTCATATTAGTAACCATGCAAATATTTACTAATTAGCACTAAACATAAAATAAAAACTGGGGCTGATGGGAATATCATTCGTTTTGAAAGTAGTTGGTGATCAGCAAACTACTGGATAAAGATACATTTTTAACTGAAATGACGGTGCTAGATAAAAAAATTAAGGGTTCACTAAAGTTACTACAATTGATCCTGCAGGGGATATGAAGGTCACGACACTCAATCCAATAGTTGTTGATATTTTAGTTTGGACCAAAGTGCTGGACTGCCAGACTGACATTGCCATCCCTAGAGCCACACTAAAAATATACTGAATGATTTCTTTTCCAATAACTAGATGTTACTGGTAGAATTACAACAATAAGTCCACAACATGACCAAACGGGGCCATATTCGGCACTGTAGTGTTATAGAATCACTAATAATATTGTTTGGCTAAAGATGAAAGCATTTAAGGTTAGGAGAAAACAATAAAGCTACAGACATGATAAAAGAAAACATAAAATACCACTCTATTTCTGATTCAGGAAATATCTTCATCCCTCACTCCATCACTTCCTTTCTGTCTTCCACCACACTCCAAACAATGCTACAGTCTAGTAAGGCATCAACTTGTTAAATGTATAATGCTGGTGACCATGATGACCCAGAGATTCATGGGCCCTGATTGCTGCATAATCAGTTTATACTGTCTCCGCCTCGGGTGCTTTCATACAGAAAGACCAAGGCACATAGACATCTAACCAGACAGAGATACACACACACACACACACTCTTCAAATCCATACCCTTGTCTGGATCGTATCTAACCAGTAATCAATCAACCAACCCTGAGGAGGAGGCAAAGAGAGAGAGAGAGAGAAAGGGAAATGCTAGCAAAGGAGTGAGAGAGCCGGAGCAGGGTGGGGGATAGGGTTCCACTATGGAGCAGATAAAAAGAATGAGCAGCACCAACATCAAAGAGCCCCCCTTCAGAGAGCTTCCATAATGCTAATCACATCTAATGAAGTTGATATCTAGCTACTCCAGAGTGCTTTCCATTATTCCTTTACTTAACTCTGCCCCTAAACGCACTTACATCAGGCTCACACTAGCACATTTTTCTCATAACATCAGTGCGGGGCAGAAAACAGGATGGCATGTGTAGTAAACTTCATATATTAGTATATTACTGGGCCTGCTTCTTCAACATTAGATTGGAAATGCCGTTGAGATGCACTTTGTCTGAAAGGCAAGTCACTTAATTTGCATTTACAGAAGTGTAATGGTCATTTGAAAGAGCTGAGAAAGATCCATTTCCTGGACCTGACAGACTATGCAAAGGATGGGTAGGATTTAGGTTTCGCTAACAATAGAGGACCTAATGTAGACCAAATTCTCCTTCACTCCTCTGGGATGGCCTATTTCTACTGTCTCACCATCCTTCATTTTGCACCAGTTCAGCTCGACTGACCTTTCTGCCTGTAAGGGACGCAGCTCCTCCGTACATAATTGCTGTTTGTGGTTGAGAGGTTTAGGCAACAAGCACCTCTACTCTCTGCTAATCCCTAAAAATGGTCAGACATGCTTCATCACATCCTTAAGAACAACCAGACTGCCATTTAGTTGATTTTCTTATCCTCCTCAGCTTTCAACATTTTTTACCTGTACACTAGAGGTAAATCCCTGGCCTTCCTCTAATGCTTGAAAGTGGTTGTGGTCCTGCAGTCCCCAGTATAACACTGCTGCTAAATCTGCAGCTAAAGTCACTTTTTACTTTTAGATTCCTTTCCTTTAGGTTTTCCACTTAACTGAAGTACCAGTTCATTTACTTTTTGTGTCACACTGATAATAATAGAATTTAATAGCTGTATTTCTGCAGGAATTTATAAAAAAAAAAACAATTATGTTCAAATTGCATCAAACTGAACAAAGAGTCTATAGCAACGTTAGGCACAGCAATGCTTTGAGCTAAATGCATCATACTAACATGTTCATAATAACAATGCTAACATGCCTTTGTTATGGTATAATGTTTATACCTTATACCTGCGAAGAATGAGCATGTTAGCATGCGATTAGTTTTGCTGGTATTTGGTCATAAACCAAAGTAGTGGACAAATTCAATTTTAGACCAGATGATGGTGCAAGATCAAATGTCAGATGATCACCAAAATTCCTCCTGTGGGGGACCATGAATGTACCAAACTTGGCAATGGCAAATGGCAATCCAACCTACAGTTGTAGGAGATATTTCTTTCAAAATGACAAATGCTAACCTTGTGGCACAAGAGGAAAAGTCAATACATTATTAAAGTCATTAGAATTCATCATCTATCTATAAAAAACTTTGTGGCAATCTATCTGGAAGATATAGAGATATTTTACTGGATAAATGGGGAGTCAGTGGGCATCATCTTCTGGTGACAATGAATGTGAGTACAAACTTGCATGACAATCTATTCAATAGTTGTTGAGATATTTCAGAAGGCTTCGGTGGCATCGCCACCTATTTTTACATTTACTTAAACTTAATATGACAGTTTGAGAATACTTTTACTAAATAAACGAATAAGAAGGTCTGAAAGTGGCCAGGAATATATTCTTAATGCTCAGGGATAATGCGTGAAGAGAGAAATAGTCAAAAGGACACAAGATCTCTTTTTCCCCAGTTGCTGTCCTCATTTCACAGGAATTAGGAGCAGAAGGTCGGTAATTAGGCTTGTGTACCAGCCGCACCTCTGGGAGCTGAGTATTTTAACAGTTATAAATGTAGCTTCTGGACTTGTTTTATGGGACAGAGTCACTACCTTTTCTATACCGACTCTTAAACAAAGGCTTACCGATCACAAAGGATCGACTTCAGCATGCAGTAAAAGTCATTCTTCCATCTCTATTCCAGTACCTACTGCTCCTCGCTGATTTCCTGTAAAAGGCTGAGTATCAGTCGAGGTTCGGCGGGTCAATTAATCTAGAGGGCTTCAAAAGGGTTGGTTTTGGATGGCTCCATGCCCTCTGTATTTATACACAGGATATCATTAACATGCAGAAAGGCAAACGATGAGCTCTGAGAGTCTCTAGAGAAGTGAGAAGGAAGAGGAGGAGGAGAGACGAGTGCAGCTTTCTGGCATCCTATTACATCTGTCTCATCCTGCAAAGCACTGCATGACGGTCTCCATGGTTTTTCAATGTCTGCACTGCCTCACTGTCCCTGTGAGGCAGATACATACATGTAGTATAATCTGTGAATGCATGGAGGAGCGTGAAGAAGATCAGCCACACTGGAGACACTGGAAATGAATAGACAAAGAAGAAGTATGTTGGAGAATATTGCAATAATCCTTTGATTCAAGGAAAACTGATGGCTCCATAATGTGCATACCCCGAGCAAGTAAGCATTGTATAGAACAGTAAACATGCTTTAGTCATGGCTTCACTGAATGCCACCATCTAATCACCCAGAGCCTACAATGTGTCTGAGCCAGGATTTCCAGAAGGAAGTGTGTATTTATCAAACCAGGACTCTGCTCTGTGAAGGCCTTTAATCCCCTTCACACTGCCTGCTTATCAATGAAACAGCCAAGGAAAAGAAGATTGAGCCAAACACAGTTTCAAAAGACAAGGGGCACGTGGGCACATGCCGGCAGCTTTGCCATTCAAATTCATTTTGCCCCCGTTTTCAAGCAGAGCTTCAATATGCTACATTGCTCATTTGCACATCATTTACCATTTCTCCCCCCCCTTTTTTGTGAGGAGACACACTGCCAACATTTGATAATGCACAGCTGCTCAGACACAGGGGCCGAAGCAGAGCAGAGCACAGTGCAATGATGAGGAGAAAAGGGTTTGACAAGATCTGAAAAACCAACTGCAAACCAGCTAATCTTTTGATGTTGTACACGCTGACTTCCACCAGCTGGACTTGTCAACCTGACAAGAGCAGGGAATCGACTGCTGTGTTCAAACAAACCAGGCCTAGAGAGATTTAGTTTAACCTTTAACCCTTTTGGCCCTCAGCGCTCCCGAGAACAGCCGTAGTTCAACAACACCATGAAACCATCTCGTACCACCTGACATAATTCTTCATAATTATATCATAACTGAAGCATTGCATCATGCTTTTTCATAGCGGCTCTTTAAAGACAATCGTGTTGTGGACACATGCTGCATCACACTTAACTGTTCTTAAAAGAAACATGCAGGTATATCCATTGTCAAAGCTGTGCCTTGCTGACCATGAAATGAAAAGAGGCTCACTTGGAAATGAGCAAAGGCAGCTTCAAAACAAAAATAAATCAAATTTACTGTACCAAGATCTGGCACTATAAAGATACCACACTGCTCTCTCCCCCCAGTTCCTCCCAAACAAATCACTTGGATACACACACAAAGAGATTAACTAACACACACACACACACACACACACCAATTTGGACATCACTACAAGCTCTGTCTTATCTCTTCCAGACAGGTTATTCTCCATATCAATATTCAATTCAATTCAATTCAATTTTATTTATATAGCGCCATATCATAACAAAGTTATCTCAGGGCACTCATGCATGCCTTTCTAATGGTCCTATGTTACTTCTGAATGTGTCTGTATGACAGACAGATGATACCAGTCCACTCTAATTTGATGGGGTACATTATAAATCCCATTCATGATATACCTTAAAATGTCTGCTTCATAATTAAAATCAAGTTAGCTGTTGTCTCTGAGGAACTGTGAAGCAGTAAGAGAAAGGAAGTGGTGCACTCTCTGGCACAGCAACTGCAGTACGGAGCAGCTAAGTAATCCTTCAGTGAGTCTTTTCACTGTGGCAAAAGAGGTAAAGTGGAAGAGCAAAATGATCCCTGGTCGGGTTGCTGCGGTGTAGCTGTAGCTGCAGTAGCTGTAAATCACAGTGGCATTCAGCTTGCTAATGAATCTGCACTGGAAGGGTTCAGCCAACAGACTGTCGGCTGTGATCCAGCACATATGGAAGTCTGTCCCGGTCAACACGACTATTTTACTGCTCTGTTTTGGTGTACCTCAAAAACAAAAAGGTATAACTAGGCACAACATACTAGGCAGCTTCTGAAAATACCTCTACTCTGCAGTGCAGCACAGAGTTTACAGAGCACAACTTTTACTGCAATAAAAGACGGTCACAGCCATGTTGAAGGATGTCGAGAAAAGAATAGTTACGAAATAACAAGACAGAGATAACAAAGACAAAACCAAAGTCAACTAATTTTGTGCACAAAATAAAGAGGCTTAAGGGCTTAAAATGGTTGAATCTTTCTGTTTTTGATGGTGCATGGTTTGGCGTTAGGCCAACTAAGTTTTTTTATTAGACAAACAAGTGTTTTTCTAGCCTTTGGTGTTTTGGTGGCTCGCCATGAACTTAACTACACTAAATAGGGAGGAAAGGCATACCAAAGGGCGTGTCACAGCTGATTACCAGGATTTGTGGTTGCCTGCCTGCTCAGACCAGGAGCACATGGCACAAGGTGCAATCCTGTTACGGCTTCACCAAAAGCTGAAAAAAACCCTCACTTTGGATGATATACTGTTTGAATTCATTGTACCCTGTAAAAGGGCAAAGTAAAACAGTTTGCTTTATAAAACTTGAGAAAGTATGTATGGTGTGAATGTCAGGTAACACCCACTCGTTTCCTCTGTGTTCTGTCACTGCCTCGGTTCTTTAGTTCCTGTTGTTTCATCTGTAACATTTTACAAATTATTCTGATTAAATAAAGTTCAAAGGAGGCAAGTACAATATACAATACAATGCATAAAACGATTCATACCTCATTGTTGTCCAACTATACTGTGTGTGGACACTTGTTGGCTTTTGGCCTTTAAGTCCGTCATGATCGTGGCAGTGTAAAGTGGGATATTATCAGAACATGTGTCTGAGGATTATGTTGTTTTTTCTAGCACCTGTCCCTCACTGTGTGGATACGATCAACTGTACAGTCCAAAAGGTTAAGCCACTGCGTCTTTGCAGCAGCAGCAGCACAGTTCTGTCTACTATCAGCAGAGTAAAGTATGCCTCCTCTAACGCAGCTGGACTCAATTATATCCAGTCAAATCCTCCACACACACACACACACACACACACACACACACACACCTCGAGTAAAAGCACTTTTGATTTGCTGCGAGTGATTTTTCTGTTTACAAAGTGGAACGTGAGGCACAATGACACAACTCTTCATATGGAAACCATTCAGTGTGGTGAATTGGCTTCTCGTAGACAAATAGCAACAATTCAGAGAGTCGGGCATCATGTTTTAGTGGATCACATGCTCAACAAGGCTCAATTGATGGGGGAAGTCCAGCTTACATTGTCCAAACTGTTAAAATGACAGCCGAAAAGTACTGTATGCATACACAATGAATGTTTAATGGTGCACTACTATATATAGTATGCAGTAGTCAGCCTTACAGCCTGATTAAATGTATTAATTGTCATGTCATTTACTGTATTTACTGAATAATATGCAGGGGTTTTAATTTTTTTTTTGTACATCACTGTAGTATTCACAGTATATGAATTCCTTGTATTTTCTGTTTTAGTTAATCCAAGTTTTTTCACACCTGAGCAGAAGATTTGTGTAATAACATTGTCAAGTTATAACCAAGAGTTAAAATTTGAAAATGTTAGAAATGCAGTCCTGCTGCTTCCATTTGCAGGGATCAGGGCTGGAGTTAGACTACATTTTGTTGGTGTAGATTCATGTCTGAGATCTGCTGCCAGATCATAGCTGGGTTAGTGTCCCATATCCAGACTGAACTAAGCCTGCCTGCTCGCCCCGAGGTGCACGATTTTGGGAGCAGCAGCACTTAATTTCATGCCCTGCGTGAGTCATGTACGAATGTGTTAGTGGTGGTTTCTGTGGAGACGATCCCTCTTCTCTTCACCATCGTACATTTAGGTGTTTCCAGAGCTGCAAATCTAAATGGGTCAAGGCAACAAGTGAGCTGATTTTGATCTGATGAAATTCAATGGTTTAGTTTTTCACGGTTTCCTTCACTCTTAAGATCCAAACACTAAGTTTAATTAAATTATTTACTCTATAATTACAATTTTATACTGTAATACGCTGCAGATCATCTTTGCACTCTAAATTGTTTTTGAAAACATTTGATAACTAATGGCTTTCCATCCTTGTCAGCCAATAACACTACAGTAATACAGTGATAGCTCTCAAACTACAAAGGCTAATCTAGCGAACAATCAAGCAAACATGTACAGCACCACTAACAATGTACTATTTTTACCAATAAGTTACTATGTTGCAGAAATTACGTGCATCTTAATGTATTGATGCTGATGTAATCCATGGGTTTCTGTCTAATGCAGAGCTTTTGGACAGTCAGCCATATTGGACATAATGGATGCAATTTAAAACATAATGAAGCATAAAGCGTCACTCAAAGCCTTCTTGTATAAAGCAAAGTGCTAAATTACAGCAGCACGAGTGCATTGAATTTGTTATGTCCACCCCTCAACAGTCTTTACACTTCTGCACTGAACTGCATCTTCATCATGCAACAACCAGCTGACCTTTGAAGACGTCATAAAGATCTTGACTTTAATAAGAGATATTCCCTTACAGTGCACAAGCATAATGCAGTATTTTGTTGTACAGTTCTGCACTGTAATCAAACAAGGCACTGTGATTAGCAGCAGGGATGGGTCCTACAGTCAGGTTATAAATAGTGAAGTGTTTAGAGGGGGATAAAGCCACTTGGCATACTGTGGTCTGAGTGAAACATTGGGACGGTTACTTTACAAACATACATTTAAACTGAACAAAATCAGATAAAATAAACACATTAAGGAAGGCAAATATGAAAACGCTGCTGCTTTCAAACAACAACACTTAAAAAAGGGTGAGGGAGAGATGTCCTCCCCCTCATTTTGGCCCTCATTTATTTTGCCCTGGGTTTTGCCTCTCAGGCTACTGCCCAACCCTTTGATAGGTGTTGTACCTCTCTGTCTCTCAGACTGCAGGCACTACTCAGGGTCAGTCAGTTCTCTTCTAAAAATATGCTATAATTAAACATCAGTCCATAATGAATCATTAGATACGACAATAAAGGACAGTGCTCTTTATAGTGAAGATGCACATAACCCATCATAAAGTAGATCAGCATTTATTTGTTTTTATTAGACTAAAATTCATTTGGAAAGCATTGGTACATACATAAAATATAGGAAATATCATTCATCACCCACATACTGCATTTTCAGTCTGCAGGGAGGGAAACTCACTTGAACTGTTGGTGTTCCCTGGAGCTGCGGATCTTGGAGGAGAACCTCTCAGCCAGTTTCTCTAAGCTGCGGGAGTATTCCAGCTCGACCTCTGATTTGCGGCGAAAGAACTCCTGCAGGTCTTGCAGCAGCTGGATTCGAGACTCAGACTGCTGCTCCAAGCATTTGAACTGCTCCACCAGCTGGTTACGGATCTCTGTCCATCAAAACACCAAACAAAAATGTCATCAGTCACCTGTTTATACTGCTGTCACAACAGTGCGCAACATGCCCTGGTCAAAAATGTGAAGCACTGCATTATTATGAAGTGTACTGCATTGACACTTAATGAGACTGTGCACAACATTTTTTTGAACAGCAAAATGACATTAAATTACAAATCATTGAAAATTCTAATCTGATACATTTAGTGAAATTGCACTACTTAAACATTATGCCATTAAGGTTTTGATTAACTTAAGACAAATATATTTAGAGTGATTAATCAGCTGCTACAAGAAACAGAAATGAAGAGAAAATATGCCAATTCTATGTAATAGCAAATCCCATAGCATTACTATTTGCAGCACCTTCAGGATTCTTTAGGAATATCAAAATACTATTTAAAATAGGACTGTTTGCATTACCTACATTGTTTGCTAATAATATTTTACTGGGAAATATGTGAAGAGCTTGAGAAAGATAGCAAATAATGCTAATACTTTAACACGCGCCAAAGGTTGCTAAATGAATCTTCTATAATCTTTCAGTATATCACAAATTTGGTGTACACAATGAATAATCATCAAATGCCTTTTTCCTCAGTTTTTCTAAACAATTTCATGACATTGCTTCAGACCAGAAGCAACATAAAACCTCTAGCTAAGACTGAGAAGGACGAGTGAGTTACCATACCAAGCCGGTAAGCTGACCTGCGTGTACGACCGCTCATCAGTGTCTACACTGTGGACGTACTGCGAGATCAAACTGATCCAATATCCAATGAGAAACTATTGCACTCCCCCACTTGCAGCGAGTAGTAGAGTATAATTTCTCCTTAAGAGGAACCTGATGCTGCCAGGCAGACTACAGATCCTTCATGCCAGTGGGAACCCATGAGAGAAACCTGATTCCTCTTTGTAGTGCTGTCATCAGCAGCAATGATGCCTCGCCTCAGGAACAGAGAAAGGCCTATCTTGCAGAACAAAAACACAACCTGATGGTAGGAGCTTCAGTAAACAGGATGAGTGGTGTCACTTCTCAAGAAGAAGGAAACCTCCCAAACTAATGAAACTCCTTTATTAGAAACTACAATGTTTTTTGATCATCTCATATTAAAGACGTTGTTTCCTTCAGTGAATACAGTGCAATTCCTGAGTCTAGCAGTCGAATTAAATGACAAGAACTGAAGATTACAGCACTGCCAGCAGTGGTTTCATGACAGTGCTTGTATGTTTTCAGTGTTTTTCTTGTGATCTTTAGTAATTCTTCAAATGAACCGGTTTCTTTAGAAAATGTTTAATTCCTTTATTTTAAGCAATATATTCCAACAGGAAAACACTATTTATCAAATTATGTGCCGTTTTCCATGTACAGAATGTATTTGTCCAGCTCATTCAAACTTTCCCTCCCAACTTTTTTGTATTTTTGTGTCAATTCCTGTCTTCAAAAGGTCTGCATGGAAATGCACTTGAAGGCAGCAACGGAAAAATGAACTTCCTAAATCTAAGTCATTGCATGTCGTAACATCCTTTAGTTACAACATGAGTCATTCCAAGTTATAACCCTAAACAAAGGATTAAGTAAGGCAGGATTTAAATACATAAGAGTGAATGATAAAACCACAGCAGTGACACAGACTGTGTTTTCATGCTGTTAAGGGTGTAATTTGGTCAGTCAAGCCCTCCTCTTGGATATATGCAGGCTCTCGCTGCTGGGGAGGCTTTCCATTTGAATTGCAACAGTGATGTTGTGCGGGCGAGCCATTTCTCTCCCTGTGATGTCGTGCCGTCTGGCCTCAGCCTCGAGCGGCATGCTTCATTCTGTGGTTAACCATTGTCCCTGCCCTCCCCTTTATGCAGGGGCCTCTCTCACTCTCCCAGCTCTGAGGGCTTAAAGCTCTGTTTTTAGTGGGAGCCCTGAAACAGGGCTCAGGGAGAGATACCACTTTACTGCTTCAGTCCTGTCAGACATGCAGCTACTTTCCCTGTTTGCAATGTTTTTTCTTTAAACAGAGAAAAACAGTGCGCCAAAGCTGGCGAGCCAGAAGAAGCCCCAGGAAAATGTGACACCCATTTGCATGAGTGACGGGTAGGACTTTTGAAAACAGTCTTTTCACAAAAAGGGAACTCTGAACCACCAGCTGCAGCTCTGCATTTGACAGATGAGTTTGGAAAAATAGGTCACGCACACCAGTGTGCCCTTCCCTCTGAGAAACTATGAGCAATTTGAGAATAATTCCCTAAGTATTCCCAGCTCTTTGAGTGGCTTCATTGGCTGTGGTTTATTCAAAGTGCAGGACCCCTCTGTGGTTTGTCTCAATCTGTGAAGAGGAGGAATGCTGTGGATGTATAGGCCTGCAGTGAAAAACACCACCAAAACAAGTCCTGTGCACTATTACTGCACTCCTTGCATAAAGAGATATCTGATATCCATGATTGTCTGTGCTCTGATTTGCTGCCAGGTGAAGAAAAAAAAGACAAGGTTTATTGCGGAAATTAAATACTGAGTAGTTCGACACACAACAAGCTTTCACTGCTTTCAAAAATATTAACATATCAAGTGCTTTTAAAGCTGTTAAAACGAGTAATGTTGAATATGAGAGACCTCTCTTCTTCTATATTATCTGTATAATACATAACCTGAATGTCTTTTGAACTACAGCCATCACCTCAAACCTCCCCACCTTTCTGACATGTATGTAACAAAGCTTTGAACCCACACATTTCTGGGTAGACATGCTGAACATGGATGCCCCACTTTCAGCTTGGTTTCAAAACAAAAACAATTTCTTTGTAGCTAGAATATCACTGAGCATAGACAAAGCACTGTTTTCCAGATAGGTCTCTTTTTAATTAAATATGCAATGTTGTGACTTTTAGCAGCCAGTTTAACTATTTAACAATCAGCATGGCCACTGTCCAAGAGCAAAGGTGATAAAGCATGGACTCACATTAAGCTGTTGAGCTTTAATTTCAAACTGTTTTTTTCTTGTTTTACACTGCTCCTGGAGTTAGGGACTGGCAACAGTGCAGGTGGAACTGTTTGGGCAGCCTACCAAAAACACAACTCCTCTGATTCAAAGTGAGCAAGTTAAACCTTTAATGTTGGTGTTTGATTAAGCATTCAGCTATTATCTGTGGCAGACCTACTGTGTGTTGCCTCTACATCTTTCTATTTAAAGATGGAGCCATCTGCTTTTTTTTGTGTGGAGAAGAGAGGTGGGAGTTTTCTTCAGACAAAAAGGCTAATGGAGAAAGGGGGGGATGAGACTGGAACAGCTGAAATATGGTCAAACTCTGGTGGGATCTTACATATAAAAGGCCAGAGATCTTTGCCTGAAGGATAATTTGATCCTTCAGGCAAATAATTGGGGGACATATAATTGGGGGACCATGAGACAGAACAATAAAATTAGATTTTTTCTTGTGTAATTGAGCTTGATATGGACCTTTTATCATTGGTTCAGATATATGCAATGAACAATACCCTGTATTGTGCAAAACTTGTTTTTCTTCCACTAAGTTAATCTGCTTCTGAGATGTTTGATTTATCAGCTATAATTATTTAGTCCACTACATTTCCCTCTAAACCTCCCTTTAATATTTGGCAAAAAGCAAAAATAAATCCCAAAAGCTGCATAAATCCACTAACATTTCTAATCAGTGGCTTTCTGTAACACTAAACTAATGGTGCGGCCACATCATCACACTTCTTAGATCCACATGTATTAAAATGCATGTAGTCTGTTCACAACAGCAAATTAGAGTTGAAAGTATGTTTGAAAAGGGGTGTGTGTGTGTGTGTGTGTGTGCGTGTGCACATATATTTTCATGCAAAGTGTTTCTGTAGCGTGAGCAAAACACACATCAGTTTTAGATCTCCAGCAAGTTTGATTTTCTGTCTGAGGTCATGTTTTAAAGTGCATTACTGCTGCTCTGTAAACTACTACACGTTAAACATGACATATACTGTAAATGACATACTATGAGAGCAGACAGTATATATTCATGACAGACACTTCACATTCCTGACCTTGAGCTCATAAGTTATCGTTATAAGAGCCCTACCCCTTCCACTGGACACCTGCTCCACAATATCATTTCTCCTCCACCGTTTAGGGACAGGAATTTAAAGCGCAGTGGACACTTGTCTCCTCACAGCACAGGAAAACCTCTGAAAACAATAGTAGGATGTTGGAGATTCCTGAACTTTGACCCTCACAGGCAAAGCCCTGTACTGGCAGCTGTGTTACAGCATAGTATGGGGATGTTTCTAGCAGCGATTGCGGCCAACGTAAAAAAAATTAAATAAATTTTTGTGCACTCATTATCTTTTGTGAAGTGAACAGTCACCTGCAACATGCATCAATATTCCATATCAATTCTCATGTTCGTCAAGCAGATGTGTGTATTGGCTTACATTATGGACGTATTAAGAAAACTAGATACAGGACGAACACGCCCAAAAATGTTTTTTTAGGTTTTGAGGGTCCGTAGGGCATGCAGTTGGCGGCGAGCATCTGCGTTAGAGACTTCCTCTGGCTGAGGTGGCTGACTACCTTTATTTAAATTTTTTTGATGCTGTTCTTTAATACTTTTCTAATGTTGTTGGACCTGATATCAGGTTGTTTGTGATGTTCAGAAAAAAATATTTAGCGTTTGACCATTTTGCCATTCTTTTTGTGATGAGTATGAGAAAATGTCATTGTTGGCCAGTGTGTGTCGCATGACCTGCAAAATTGATTGTGGCCACTGAGAAATTGATTATGCTGCAGGTGTGGTTTGAGAGTTGTTTTTACCCCACCGTTAAAATCCATTGTTACTTAAGCCGCACTACAGCCTCTGTTCTCAGTAAAGGACAAAACTAAAAACATTTTACAGCCACATTTTTAATCCACATGGGGTGAGTGTTTGTTCCTCTCACAATATCTGTAATGTCTTATTTTTTTGTCTCCCTCAGGCAAAATGCAGCTCAGTGCAAAACATTGCCATTGCAAAAAGCTAAAGCTGATCCACATTAAAACAGACTTTTAGGCAAAGGACTTTCTTCAGAATTTCATGTATCATTGCCTCTCGTGTATTCCTAGCCAAGTCACTTATTATAAAAATACAACCTGTGCCTTCTCCTAAAGTCAATCCAGGACACCAGCAGTGATGTTCTGGTGCAGCATTTTACTGCAAGTCTGCTGATTAAAAGGGCCATGTGATGTCTTGACGCAATGAAGTCGAGAGAACATTGGAGTGTAGTGAATGAGAGGGATTTTCTGCAGAGCATCCTGAGGGCAGCAGAGGAAGCCGGGCTGCACTGGACATGCAAGCAGCCCAAGGAAGAGCAGGAGAGATGGATCATTTCACTGCAGGATTTTAAAGCTAAAATACTATCTTGCACATAGTGGGGTTTGCCTTCTCTACAGGTTATTACAGCCAATATTATCAAACACCGAAGTGTTTCAATAAATCAATAAGAAGGACAGATTCCACTGTGTTTTTTTTGCTCACTGGATCACTGGATATTGGTGCAGTGAGCGTGGAGAAAAGAACTACATGTCTCCGTGTAATGGGGATAAATTATAAATCATAACCAGCCTCAGAAGGTATTATACACTTTGAAAATGATGTCCTTGGGCGTTCACATCACCATGCAGTAAGACGCACACAGTATGTAGACAGAGACACACACACCAGACAAAAGCAACTCTGAGCCAAATTTCTAACCTAATCCCCAACTCAGCTCTGCAGTATCTGAGCTCTACACTGCAGAGCCAAACTTACATGAAGAGCAGGCACACAGACAAACGCAACCCTTATCCAGACCTTATTTCTACTCTCTCTGTCCCTTGTACTGAGTCTCATAATACAAGTTCCAGTCGCTGAACTAATCTTCCACTTCTCTGTTCTTTTTTTTTTTTTTTTAATCCCCTTATGATTAATGCAATTCTTGATTCACGAGGACCTGCTCCTGATGTCAGCGCAGGTTCACCTCTGTCTGGCTCTATCTCGCCTGTTCCCTCATTAGCCCATACTGCTGCAGCACGTGTACTCAAAGATAAGACAACAGGAGCTGAGGCCAATCAATGGCTGGAGCAGAGGTGAACTGACGGAGCGTCTTACAGCAAGATGTCAGCTGTCAGTCTCTGGGCTCACTCTCAATGCTCTCTCCTAATTACCTGCTGGTTTATCGGATTTTCCACTGGATGTTCTGTCAATCTAAAAATCAAATGAGCTTGTCTTGTGCATTATTTTCACCAACATCTTGTTATCTAAAGCAGTCTGTGATAATAAACTTGTTGATAAACAGACAGACATTTAAGCCTCCCAAACTGTAATAAACCACAAACCGCACTGCTTTGAGGGAAAATACTCAGCTCCTGATGACAATAAAATAAACATTACCAATCAACTGTCGCTCTGCTTCACAGTGCAAGGAGAGGAAAGCCAGCCCAAACTTCCTCACCACTCTCTGACATTGCTTTTCTTTCTCTTCCTCATCACGTCAGAGTTTGACACGAGTCCGATTCTTCAGGGAAGCCCGGAGCATAACAACCGGAAACACGCCCTTTCAGAGTCTAGCTGTCCGTCATTGCTGTATCCAGGATCCAGCTCTGCAGGACCAGGCTGAGAGGTGTCTCCATGGCAACACGGGTGTGCACCAGTCCCTGGGGAGCAGCTTATTGGAGGAGAGGTGGAGTGTGATGGATGTGGATAGGTGGCAGCAGTGAGTGAGGAGGCACGTGCGGAAGTATGCACTGACACATGGTATGAATCTGTCTGTGAAGCTGATAAGGTAACCACTGTACAGCGGACTCTGATCAAAGCAGTGAAACTAATTAGACAATTTCCTTCTGAAGACATCAAATTAATGATGAGAAATGCACTGGACGTTTTGAATGACTCAGTCTCCATCAACATTTAACTTGTATAAAAGCAAGTGTGTCGGCTTCTGACACAACAGCAGCGCTGAACCGAGATCAACACAAGGACGCTCTTCACTGGCTCAAAGGAGATAAGAAGAGTCCAGCATAAAAAAGACTGAAAGAAAAACAGAAGAGGGACTTGTCGACTTTTTCTTTTTACCTTTAGTATATGTTATGGTGAGTCAGGCCCTTTGTTGGGGGGTCAAAGGGTACAGATGACCCCAAGACCTGGGGGGGGGGGCATGCAAAAGTCTGTGGTTGATCCTTAAATGTGACTTATATCACTGACAATACAATTTATATGTATATAAACAAAACAAGGAATTTAAAAAAGACAACACCCTTGGCTTTAAGGAAATTGCGAAGGGCATTTTTCACTATTTTCTGACATTTTGCAAACCACACAATAGATTACTCAAGAAGAAAATCAATAAAATAGATGCAGCTCTACAGTGTTAAAAACAGATATAACAAAATGCAACAGGTTTGTGCTCCTATCTTCTAATGAGCCTGTGCCATATATGCTTCTATTTCTACCATCAGTGGTGTGTGAGAGGGAATTGTGAGCTGCAAATGGGAGCACTCCTTAATCATCAAAAGTCTATAGAGGGACTTGTGCTTCACTGGAACATAATAATCTAGCAGGTCCCAAGCCTACACTAAGAACTTAACTAATTAACTCATCAAATAGTGACTTTTTCACTCTCCTTGTAGAGTTCTGCCGTCTTTCCTCTGTTTCTAAAGGTTACTGTCTCTCAGCAGGAAGTCTGCCTTTCATTTATTTATTCTTGTATCAACTATTGATGCTTGCTGTCATGTAGTAAAGCCAAAAAACTGCATTATGTCCTGTCACATTTGAGTTCTCAATTTTCTAACAGTAACATTTGCTATTTTTTTCTCAATTTGGATTCTGAAATAAGGGAATAATAAAGGGCAATTGAACTCACTTCTGTTACAATGTCGGTCTTGATTTTCTTCAACTCTGTGAATGTTTTGAGATACAAAACGTTCAATAGGACTGTTGAATCTTTATAAACTAAATAATAGTTTTAAATTGTGCTACTTTGATAAAGAAAGCTACAGATACGAGTCTGAATACATTAAAACTCATGTGAAGGTTTCAGAACTTATTAAAGTTTTTCTTCAGAAAGCACACAAACTATTTACTTACGTAATGCCAGGTTATTAGGTTCCTCCTGACATTAGTGTGAATCTCTAATGGAAAAACAGCAATAGCAAATTCTAATGCATCTTCACAGCTCAAGCCAACATACATCTAAGATAATTTTTCAATGTAGATTTCTCTTACTTGCATTAATGAATTATTTTAGTATGGTTAATATATCGCAAAGCATCCATTCATTCAATACGAATTGTGCATTGGTTCGTTTCTGACACTTTTGCAAATAAAAATTACATCTATGTTTGATATGTGAGATCAATCACTCTTGATTTAAATTACATTTAAGTGTAACAGCCCTGCAACTAGGCTTCAGTGACCCAGCAAACAGAAGTGCATTACTGGAACTCAAATACAATCATGGTGTTGAAAACTGCACTTTCTCAAATTTGAATTATTTCTTCACAGACAACTGAAGGAAATGATAAGTGAAATCATGTACTGACTGGTACCAAATAACCAACAACGAAATTTAAAAAACAGTTTTAAATTGACCTTTGTCTACTTTATAAATGCCAGCACATGAACCAAAACAACTATTCTGAGACTGTGTTAAATGATAATCTGTGCCTGGCAGATCACCCGTTTCATTAACAGCTGATTATCTCTTAAATCCTTGTGAAACGGACAGAACAAACTCTCAATTCATCAAGTGGCAGCTGCATTCATCACACTGTTTATAGAGACAACACCAGAGTCAGCAAAGTTGAGCGGACTCTGAAGCAAAACGATATGATTCATGCAGAGGGAACGAATATATTTCGTTTTTTTCAAGGGTTACAGTCACTGCTGGATCTCATTTTATTTTTATCACACTTGCTTAATTTATTGTACTTCTTTGAAGAACACAAAAAAGAGCGGTGAGTCTGAGATTCTGTATGTGTTGGGAAACAGCTTAAACTCACAGACTTGCATCTTATGTTGCTTATGTTACAAACACACATTGTTTTAAAACTCTGCTTTCTCCAATAAAATGTCATGAGGTACAAAAGTAGTTAAAGGAATCGTTCGACATGCTGAGAAACACACATTCATTTTCTTGCCAATAGATAAATGAGAGGATTAATACTTCTTAGGTTTGTGCATTCGCATGAAGCTATTGCCAGCAGCCGGCAAACTTAGCTTAGCATAAAGACTGGAAACAAGGGAAAAAGAGCTAGCAAGAAATGGTCTGGTGAACTGATGTTTTTACACTTTAGTTTCTCTGTAGATTAAACGCATAAAAATGTTTTGATCAGTGATGAAATAATATGTAATAAAATGTATTTTCACTTAAGACCATACTGTATATTAATAGAAGTTGTGCAATCAAATGCCACACAAACAAACCAACCCTGAATGAAGCCCAGAATTTATTGGATCGCACGAATAAACAAGCTGTCCCACTAAACATTTTTCTGCCTAAATAGCTAGTGGATGATTTTTTTTTCTTTGCAAATGTTCTCTCAGTTAGCAGCAGGTTTGCCAAACAAGCTGGCAGCTGGAGGATCCTCAGCCGGTGAGTCAGCACAACCATTGCTTCAACTCCCAACACGTCCAGTTTCTACACTGCCAGTTTCATGCTGCCCAGCAGGGTGTTAATAGCTAACTAACCAAATCACACCATGATGGTAACAAGCTCTGACATTGAGACACATTTCCAAGATCGGCTGAGCAACACATTCAGTACCGGTAATAAACCTGAGTTGACATCACTAGTCGTAGGTATTTTAGAGTGCAAAGAGACCACAGGCTGTATCCAGTAATGATTATTGTTTTGTTAAAAAGAAAACAAAAAAATCAACATGAACTGTGAACCACTTTCAGTATTTATCTACCACAGCAGAGCTGTCTGTAGCCTGGAGCAACAACAGACACACCTAGTGTCTCACATAATTCTTATCAGCATATAACCAAACTGACAGCACTTCTTGGGGTCATTAAAAGCATCATTATATCACACATGACTTATTTTCATATAAGCGATGAAAAGTGTTAATTTGTGAATAAGACACTTTTGCACTACAGTCTTGAGAGAAATTTGTGGTGATCAAATTACTTTCAGTTTTTCTTTCTTCTGTCTGCTGGGGAGGTAAAACTTGTTTGCATTTGATTTGACATAAAGGAACCAGCAGACACTAGCAGCAAACAACAAAAAGAAACTTAAACCCAGAGGTGTAAAAACAACGCTTCTGTTTCAGGATCACCTTGAATGTGTGTGTGTGTGTGTGTGTGTGTGTGTGTGTGTGTGTGTGTGTGTGTGTGTGTGTGGTTGGTTGGCCTGTGTGGAAATGTACATCTGAAGGACACTGAAACAGTTCCATGAGTAGCCGTCTGCATTAATGTAACTGATCCGAGCATTTGTTTGCAGCCCCGGAGAAAAAAAAGGGAAAAACAAATGAAGTCTAGTGTAATTTTCATCACATCAACATTTTGCCTCTTCTCAAACAGAATTAATTTATATGAGTGACGGTCTATCTGCATGCCTGACTCTGTGTGTGGGTGTATTGGTGTCAGTGTGGATAATGACTTGTGTGGCCATGTTAGACAATGGTTACATCTAGGAAATGACTGCTTTTGCAGGCCATGAGCTCTACGTAAAGGGAAAAATGGTTCAAACTAAAAATAAGTCATGTGTCTTTCAACATAAACTCAGCCAACAAGTTAAAGCACTGGTTACGTTGACTTTTATCTGCAAAACACTGCAGGAAAAATAATATTACTAAAGGGTCCAGCATGCCAAAAAAATGAGAGTGGGGTAAAATTGTGCAGCACTCCAAGTACAATGACTCAGAAATGAATTTCAGAGGGGGAACACAGGAAACACAGCCAAAAGAACATGTAACCTGCTGTCCCCTGAGTCAAAGTACAATACAGCAAAAAGATGTAAACACAAGACCTATTTAATCAAACTGAGCAGTGCTGAATGGAGTCTAGCCTGGGTGCACTCATGTCTTTACATTTACTAGTGTCATTTATATGTTCAAGTTTGGTTTCAAAGCTTTGCCCTGCACATGTACTGTATCATCACCACCTCTTTCTGGCACTATCAGTGTGTCTCATCCTCTCATTCTCTGCCAGTTAGATTGTGATCGATGGACTTTTAAAACATCCAGTTTCGTTTGTAATAAAAACTGAAGGTTAACTTCATCCTGATGTGGAAGAATGAGTTCATGCTGAAGCCATAATTTAGTCTCAGAACCTCGAGTGTAAATGTCACACAGCTGCTGATGGTTGAGCCCGAGAGCGACACTTCACAAGCTGCCTATAGAACTGGCAAACAGGAGGGGGCAGAGCTGCAGTCCAGCAAGCACACGGTGGTTAGCTACAAAATAGAGTCCAAGCTCCTCAGTCAGTCTCTGTCCAGTTTACAAACCATCTCTATTGACATGCTAATACAGGACCTGCCAGCTGAACAGCTTCAATAAAGTGAACACCATCTCCCAAGGTCCTTCAGAGACCTTGGCTTTGGCAGCCAGCCTCGAGGGTTGTCAAGAATTCATTAATGGCCGGGTGAAGATTTAAGAGGAGTGGTTTGTCACTCTGTAACAGAGGAATTACATTTCATATGCAACCATTGAATCTGAGCAAACCCAATATTTAGCCATAGCAAAGGTACGGGTGCATTTCTTCTCAGTTGTTAAACTACTGCAAGTGATTTTATTAAATTTTTTTAAATCAACCCACATACACAATAAAGAAACCTTGCGATCTTGTTATGACCCAATCAATGACACACTGATGATTTGGCCCCTTCTGCCATGTACACAGTAACCATAAAGCAATAACTCAGAGTAAGACAGGTGCAATTTCCAGTCTGAATTTCATTACAGTTCACTCACTGGCTGCTTCAACTCGTAATATTGCCTATTGTTGTGAGGTGGTGGATTGTCGGGAGCAGAGCCCTCTGTGTCTGTAGGCAATGCAACACGCCAGCTGTGAATGGGAAACAAGCAGCATTCTCCATAAATGAACATCCTCCCTCCTCACACAGTTCAAGGGCCCCATCTAACGCAAAGAGTAGCAGACAGGGCCTGGCTCTATGAAACAAGAGCAATTCTCCCATGACACAATTGGATCCAAGCTGAATAATTGATGCCTGAATTACCAAATAAAATGCCTCAAGTAAAGTGGAAAGCAGTGGAATAAGACAGACATTGATGCGGTAGAAACGAGATGTCTGTAGATTAATCCTACAACTGCTAGCACTCCTTAAGTCTGGACTGGTACATCACTCGGGGGATGATCAGCTGAAGCCCCTGAGGCCTAACATTAGTGAAACCACTGAGAGTGAGAGTGCTAGTAATGGGTCCTGGGCCTTGAAACTGAACCCCCCGCTCCACTTAGGGAAATGTGTGCTCATAACCAGTCCACTCTGTCTGTTCATTTTTACACTACAGGGCAGAATAAACTGTCACTCTAAGTATCTTGTGATCGTTTATATGGGTGGCCAAGCTTGCTGCCTGAATGGCCTTCAATCAGTTCTCTGTATTTTCTCACAATGCTTAAATATTTTTCATCATCAGTTGGCTCAACGGTTCATCATATGCAGACAGGCACTGGTATAATTGGATAAAGCGGGATTAAATGGTAAGCACAAGTCTGTAACCAACAGTCAGGTTGATCCCAGCAACACTGTATCCACAGTTTCATCATTTACTAATAAGACCTTTTTATATAGGATACTGAGCTACTCAGTACTACTACTACTACAATCATGTTACAGGTAAAGAGGCTGTGGAGTGTGGAAAAGGAGTCATTTGGTGACATTAAGCCACAGAGTGTTTGATCCATGTTGCCAGGTGAGAGCAGTGAGAGAAAAACCACTGACAACGAATCAAAGGCAGAACGTGAGCTGAGTGTGATCAGGTCTGTGGATCAAAGCTGAAGCCACCTTGACATTGCTGTATAAGACCATAAATCCAAATATGTGACACAACATCTCTAGCCACACTATGCCAAATACAGGCCCCAAAATGTGAGAGAATGAGGTGCGATAATACAGCGAGCCCTTCATCCTTCAACACGGGATCATTTCACCCAGCAACAAAGCTGCGGAACCAAAATCCAAAACCACGTTATGAAAAAAAAAAATCTAAATTCAGCTCACAGAAATCGCTCTGGCTGATGTCGAATTAATGAAAGAAACCTTTGCAACACGAGAGAGAGAAATCCTGAAAATAAAAAGCAGGGTTCGCTCCTCCTCGCACTCTGATGCTCTTGTCATTGGGTTGACTGTCACGGTTTACCTGCCATCTGCCAATGCACTCTGTTTTAACACTAGGCTATATAATACGTGCATTACATTACATGGAGAAAAAGGAAAAGGAAAAACACGCAGGAGGCTGATTAACAGGCTCTTGGTCAGGCAGAGTTGACGGACAGGCTCTGCAGAGACAATGCGCACGGAGGGGACACAGACACCAGATTCTCACCGCACCTTTCACTTGGGTCTCATAATCCGCTATGATCTCCTTATCCTTCTTGAATTTCGTAGATGACATCGTTCCTCGGGTTTTGGGGCGAGACCCTGTAAGTCGAGGACTCTCTTGGGTCTTTGGTGATGATCTCCGACTTGCAACGTTGCAGCGCTTTGCTTCTTCTTTCTTCTCTAGTAGTGGCCGTGCAACGAGGAGAACAACAGCTTAAAAGGTGTTGTATTCCCGCAATCCGTCAGTTCAATCGTAGAAATCAGTGCAGAAATAACACCAGCGTTGCATTCTTCTCTCTCTTTCTCCTCCTGCTGGGGTATGTAGCCTACTCTGGCAGAGCAGAGGAGCCCAGTCTTCCCCCCCGGTACCAGTCAACTCAAAGGCTTCTGCAGGAAAAACAAAAGACTCAAGCGCAGCTGAAAACTATAACAACAGCATGGTGAAGGAAGTGGAGCGGTGTGCAAGTCCAAGTCCAAGTCCCTGTGCCTTCTGTGTCCAAAAGGAAAGACGTGCGTACGAGCAGCGAGGCAGGCGGACACCATTCGTACTCTGGTCTGAAATTGCGCTGCAGGGAAACAGGAATTTAAAAGATCGTCACGTGAGCCTCCTCATATTATCAACCACCCGTCCTGCCCCTTCCCCCCGCCCTCTCTCTCTCTCTCTCACACACACACACACTCCAAAGAGAAATGCAATTTATGTAATTTAAATATATTATGGCCACAATGTTTGTTCATTCTGGCACACACAATCGTATCACCACCTGAAATCACGTTTTGATAACAATCACATTCATTTTTCCAGAAGCAAAAATAAACCTCATAATGACCCCCCCCCCCATTTAAACTCTATTGCCATGGAAACGTCACACTTTTATGTCTGCATTACTTTCCATCATGGCAATACCGTTTGGGAGATGTGGCACATCTCAGAAGAGGTTTGTGAGGCATTCACTGACATACCGCTGCATCGCATGCTTAGAGCAGCTCACTCTGTGAAGTGAGAGGCCTGCTGGTTAAATGGCTCAGGCATGACACACCAGCACCAACACGCCACTGACGCTGTGATGTGTAATCATTAAGACACGTTATCTTTTAAAAGGAAAACTGTCCCTTTGCAGCACCTTCCTTTGCTGCAAACAGGTGTGTCGCCCTTGTTGGCAAAAAGCATGCTGAACGTTGAAGACTAATGTGTGACAGCAAGAATGTCATCAGTGACAGAAGTGCCTTGTAAGCATAGAGAAGATGAGAAAAGCCAGTCGAGGCAAGAATGAATGAAACAAATGGGATAAAAAAACGTCTCATCGTACAAACTGTTCTAAAATATTGTATGTGAAATGTGGCTGAGCAGAAGCAGTTACACATGCATAAAAATCTGTGATCATAATGTGCTTTGAATATTAAGAAATGCTAAACTTGTCAGATTTGGTACTATAACTAAATTATGCGTGTACACCTGTGCCTATGTGATGGGACTCATGTGTTTTCTATATGGAAAAAAACTTCTTTGATTTCATATCATGAAGAAAAGCAGCTTTTCAACGCATTGCAGTGACAGGGAAGGAGAGTGTTTCCTGGCAGATTCTGTCATCTAGCTCCTTCGCTGTGTTTTTAACAGTCCGTTGGACTGTTTGTCGTCTGTCACCTTAGCTATTCTCAGTTCAGGAGGGAACAGGCTGTTGACTCACAATGAGGTGACTCAAACACGCAAACTGCCACACTGTAGAAGCCATTTCCATCTGCAGCACACAGCCTTCAATGTATATTTCAAGCTGACAGGTAGGAGCACATTTCTGGCAGATTCTAGATCTACAATCTGCCACATTTAAAAAACAACTGAAAGAAATTGCACGACACTTTACAAAATGTTTATAGGTGTAGGTTATCACTAATGACTGCAGACAGCTTATTAGAACATGAGAAAGTCAGGACCCTTTATCATTGTCTCACTAACATTTGTACCTGCAGACCTGAGCTCTCATTAGAGAGTGACCAATAAGCATTTATTATTACATTTTTAACATATAACTCCTATATTACCCAAAAATGATTAAAAAACTGCCAAAGGGATTTTTCACAACTTGGCAACCCCCATAATTGGCTTATAAT
Organism: Nannoperca obscura; assembly: GCA_036024295.1. Classification (NCBI taxonomy): domain Eukaryota; kingdom Metazoa; phylum Chordata; class Actinopteri; order Centrarchiformes; family Percichthyidae; genus Nannoperca; species Nannoperca obscura. The sequence continues at coordinate 69,485 of JAVQJL010076473.1, forward strand.
TTGATCTATAATAAATCATTAGTAAATTATATATTAACCATTAATAGCGCTATTATAAACCCTTTACACAGGATGCCCTTTGCCTTGGATTGTGACTGTGCTTTAACATTTTAACATTTCTGAGGTTTATAACACACAAACCAATTATTCAGTCTATTCAACAAGCATGGGAGGATGATATGGTGCGGACTTTGATGGTTTTCAGCCTTTAGCTGCCAAAATTACTTTCATGTTCCTAATAGGACATATTCAATTCAATTCAATTTTATTTATATAGCGCCATATCATAACAAAGTTATCTCAGGGCACTCACATATCAGTCTTACACATATCAGTGTAAGACACATGAGCTAGAGCCTCATGTCAGTCTACAGCCACCATCACCAGCTTAAGACAATGTAATATGAAATATGGACATATTACGTTGCACAAATGAGGTGAAACAATTAGTCACCCTAGAGAGTCTAATTGAACAATTACAGAGATGAAGAAGACTTCTGCATTACTTATGTTACCCCATGAATATCTATTCACAGAAAAGCCGGCATCCTGCTGCCCTCCAGTTATGACTTAGGAAATCAGGTTTGTATCAGAATTAGTTTCTGGCCTTGTGATGTCCAAATATATTTTCTGGCCGATGAACACCAAAAGTACAGCCCTCTCCACAGGAGTAAAAGCCTTTTTTAACCTCTTAACATCCAGTTTTTCCCTTTTTCCCCCATTCAAAAGCTTTAAGATCAGAAAAATCTTACTCCACACTGTCTGACAGTATCACATCTATTCTATGTTAGCTTGTTCCAAATGTTCATTGAATCTATGTGATGTGTGAGTCAAATATCTAACCCTAAAACTCCACTAAATGGAAATATGCTATGTCTTTGAACATATAAGTGGGTCTGGATATGAGAGAGAGACAGAGAAAGGGTCTTCCTGTGTTATGTGTCTCACTGCACCACGCTGCCTCTTGTGTTCCGGTGGTGAAGCGAATGCGCTTGTCGGGCCTCTTTTATCACCTCGTGTCTGAGGAGTGAAACCATGAGTGAGCAGACACTTCACCAGCTGTGACAGAGAGGCCTGCTGGAGGGCCCGGGTGACAGCAGGGTGGATTCTGCTGGTTTTGTGTTTACCACAGGGAAGTCAGCAGAGGTAACCTTTTTGTAGTCCCTTCATCCCTCCCACCATCCCTCTGGTCCTCACCCTCTCTCATCGAGCATCTCGTGGGGGGGGGGGGGCCTGGGAAACCATGACTTCACTGTTTTTATGGCACAAAGATCCATTGTGAGATCCTTTTACTGTTCCTTTCTACAGAACAAGAGAGGGAACTGCTCGGAGGCCTGTGAAGAAATACCAGCCTGGGATAAAGTCAGAGCCTGAATGCTGTGATAGATAATAATTTAGTAAATTTGTTAAAAAGGCACACAAATAGTTTATGGCAGCGAAAAATCTCTGTGAATCTGAGACAATTTTTTTTTCTTTGCACAGCAACAAATGAAATAAAGGTAGTATTTCAAATTTAAAAAATCATTGCTCAATTGACTTTGCAAAAATCATTTCTTTTACACTGACTGAATAAGTGACAGAAAGCAGAGGTCGCCAGGTGACCCAAACCAGGGTTGTCACGGTTACAGACATCTTAGACCACTCGATCACCATCTTATTGTGATTGCCTCCTATGACTTCAGATTACTTACGTGTACTGAATGTCAAATCAAAAATGTCAACGATTGTGGGCCCATAAACAAAACTGATGCGTCTTCACATTGCATATTGATATCAACAGCATATTTTTACCTCTAAATCAACACTTGCAACATCATTCTGAAAAGGTCTTAAGAATTGTTCACAGAGTATGTTGAGAAAAAATGTAATTAGTAGAGAGTAGTAGAGACTTCCTGTGTAGATCCTCAACTAAAGAGCCATGGTTATTATCAAAACTATGGGAAAGAAGACAGTAGAAAAGCCTTTAAGGCTGCTTCTTCCTAAAATGTTCCTTCTTCTTCATCCAGAGGAAGCTTTGAATGGATGTCTGTGGATTTCATAATCACATATAACTGCACCTTTTTTTAATTTAAATTATCTTTGCCCTGCGTGAAGGTAGCAAACAGGTTTCCCTGTTTAAAATCTACCTCCAACACTGCACAGCACCTGTCTTTGGCCCTGTGTAAATCCATACTTGCCACAATACTGTACAATGTCAGAAACAGAAACTATTAAAGAATGTAAAATTATGTAAAATATGACATATGTTTAAGAAAATTAAAGTTTAAATTTTTTTCTGAGTTTGGAAGTACACTTTATTCTATTCCCTGTCATCATTTAGAAATGATAAACGTAGCAAACTAGGCAGAAACACAATAAACGAGTGCTCTTTGGGCTCCGGATTAAAGGTATGTAGTGTTACCAAGAAAACATCTGCCCTGCTGCTGTCAACTGTCTGTCCTGTGTTGTTAAATGTATTTTGCAGCATCATAAAATGGCCTCAGATGGTTCCAATCACATAATCTCTGGGCAAATGTGAAATTGATTTCAGGTTATGTTCACTGTCATGTTTTCTTTCCAATTAGTTAAAAGCTACAGAGGCTCCTGCTTCTGTCTTTTGTTAGAACTGATGCAAGACAATCATTTGCAAACCACCGACAACCTCTATCGTAGTCTTTGATTAGTGTTCCTTGATACAGATTTACACTGTCATCAATCAATCATCAAGCATTCATGCTGAGAAAGAGATATTTCCTTGATATGCTGCGTATTCTCTTCCATAAGAAGTCGGTTCATATCTCTGTAAATGTCACTTTTATTCTAATTAGTAATACCACACTGAGAGAAGGATCTGAAGAATAATCCCACAGGGTTTATCATACCTGACTGCTTTGAGGATACTTTTCATAGTTGCATGCTTGTCTTTTCTCCACATTGTATGTTACTGCAGCTGAGGTTGAGTTACACGTGAGGATGGAAGCATCCCCTGCATGAATAAGAGTTACATACAGATCAAACAGGATTCTGGTGTCTGTTTGATCTTCTGTCAAAGCAGCAAATCTGGAGCTGCACTACTTTTCTACTCTGAGTTAATTTTCACTGTCAGATACTCTTTGCTTATTCCCTTTGCAGAGGGAATAAATTCATGCATCGTGCAAAAAAGTTGCCTTTGCTAATGAGTTTATAATATCATTAAGTTGGCAAAGGTTTTTGCAGTGCTCGACTGCACTGACTGTGCAACACTGGCCATCTGTTGTGCAGGACTTTTCGTTCCCTGACATGAACACACTCCCACTTGTCTCCCAGACTTCACACTTACTAATCAGTTGGAAAGAATGAAGTTGACCTGAAACAAAATGTTAGAAAAACAACAAAACATTTTCAATAAACATACTGTACGTAGTGTGGAAAGAAATTAAACTGCCTACAGAGAAAAAAAAATCAATTAAAAATATATTTTGTTTTCTTGTAATTAAATGTTCTGCTTTAAACTTGGCTTAAGGACAGAAAATAAGTAAACAGGTAAATATAAAAAAAAACTGCTCTACCACAGGTGTTTGCTAAAAGATAAAGAATTATCTTTAGCTCCCACATGAAGTTAAAGCTGGGCACAAGAAGATGTGACGCACTCTGAGCCAGTTCATTCTATCCCAAATATCAAGAAACTGTTGTATTTCTGTTGTTCTGAATTACATCTACTAGTAAAAAGAATAAAAGCCCATAATTACAGATGGAAATGTAAGAAAAAAAAAGATGGTCATTTTGTATTTCTCCATCGTTTCTTAAAATGTTCCCCATGACATCTTTTGAGGTTTAATTTGCTGTCTCTGGTATAACTTTTATCCTGCCCTGTTCTACCTCCACTCAGCTCAAAAAATGATATCATGGCTCCCTCTGTTGATCACTTATGGGAAAGATGTACCCGGAAGTAGTAGTGAAGATGACAGAAAACGCATGATCAAAATGAGTACAGCTGGTACCTACTACATTTCCTGTTTGGGCTCATGGCTTTCAAAACAAAACAACAGTTTTTATACTTTAAAAAAGTTTAATAACGTAAAATAGAATTTAATCACCGTGCCCACTAAATGAAGGTCATGTGAGCAACGGTGCCATATTGTTCTGAAAAAGTACACAAACAATACAATGCAGCTCTTTCTTAACTCCGTAGCTGTACTGTCTTCTATGTTTTGTGTTTTATTTTGTTTTTTGATTAATTTTAACATTGAACAATATAAAAGAATTCAAATCTAACTTTGTTTTGACAAATTTAACTTGATTTCATTTTCTGAAATCATCCACATATACAATGAAAGAAAGAAAGAACATGTTAATGTATGTGAATGTGGGCATTTTGGTATATAGTTTGTGCATACAACCTTAAGAATAAGTGTACAGTGGACACTGTATACTACTTTTAAAATGTCACCCCCGCACAATGTATGATTGATTTTGACGAATATTTGGACATTTAGTTTGTATAAATTCTTTGGTTTTGTCAGAATAAATGTGTGAATATGATGCTTTTGTTCTGAAGGATTAAACCGGAAGTGTCGGTGTTGTTGCTGCTGAGCGGAAGCAACATGTCGCCTCGTGTCTGAAAGGTTGGTCTGATTCGAGTTAGCAAGTTTAACTCAAATATACGTTTATCATCAGCTTCTACAGTTTAACCGGACGGCTCATCACATAAGCACGTACCATGATGTGGCAGCGGTTTAATATAAAAGCCATATTTGTTGCCTACGCTACCATGTGCTATATTCGTAACAACTTTTCTTAGCTCCTTAAAGCTAACGTTAGCCGGCTGAGTTAACTGGTAACGTTGCTTCTCTAGCAATAAACTCTATCACATGCTAACTTTTGACAACATCAGTAGCTCTTTAAAAACGTTGTTCCCTTTCAAATGACTCTTTATGACTTAATATGGTAAAATATGCAGCAAACATTACTAATTCCTCTCTTTCTCTCCAGGTGTAACAGACAGCCTCTGTGTCAGCATGTCCTCCCAGGAAGAAGGGGCTGCAGAGCCGGGCCCCAACACAGTGGGACCATCCACCTCTTCCTCCACTGAGAATGACGCCACCAGTGGGGATAGCATCTCCGTCACCATTGGAGCAACCGTGCCCACTGGGTTTGAACACACTGCTGCAGAAGAGGTCAAGGAGAAAATCGGGGTTGATGCTCGTATCAGCAAAGACCGTGGTCGAATATACTTTCCAATAACCACTGACAAGCTTTTCCAGGTACGAAACTTGGAGCCAATGCATGCCTTAATCTCACCTGGTGTTTCTCACTTTCAGATTGCATTATAAGCATAGAAACCTTTGCTTTGATGTTGAATGGTAATAGCTATTTATATGGAGCCATGTGGTGATATGTTGGAACCCACAGTTTAATTTTGCCAGGTGATAAAAGTTTACAGAAAACCTACGTCTAAAATCTATCTGTGTATGTTTGTCTGTCTATCTGTCTTTCTTTCTGTCCATTCATTGCATTCCCCACCGCAGGTCCATCTTCTGAAGTCTGTGGACAACCTGTTTGTTGTTGTAGAGGAATATGATCATTATCAGTTCAAAGAATCAAAGGTAATTTACAGCCACCTTTCTTCTACCGTAGCTGATGCTAAGTGCATTATTGTCATGGTAATAAACACTTTGTTTTGTACAGGAGGAGACATTGTTGGAGTTACAGCAGCTTGCCTCCAATCTCCCCTGGACTAATGCCTTAGAGGTTTGGAAACTAAATCGCACCCTAAAAAAGAGGAAAGGCTACCGGAAAGGAGCAAATGGCACCAAAGCAAAACCTAATAGCGAGGCCACTAATGCACCTGTGGCTGACACTGAGCAGCAAGAGATACCTGAACCTGCTGCTGAAAGCCAGACGAAGGCGGAGAGCACGTCTGACCTGGAGTCCAACACGCAGGACTCGGAGGAGACAGCACCCGAGGCCAAACTCGTCAAGTTTCGCGTGACGTGCAACAGGGCCGGCGACAAACACAGCTTTTCCTCCAACGAGGCGGCCAGAGACTTTGGTGGGGCCGTGCAAGAATTCTTCCAGTGGAAAGCAGACATGACAAAGTTTGACATAGAGGTAGGCGTGCTTGTTGAGGTTGGACTGATGCAAGCTGAATCCCATTGCACTAGTCAAAACAAACTCTTCCTTTTATTTAATGTGAGATAAATATGCGAGGCATAATGACCTAATGTTTATTTTTAGAAGTAACAAAGGGAAAAAATGTCTCGGCATTAACTCAATGTTTTCCATGAACATAACCTGTTCGCATTATGTGACAAGTTGAAAAATGCTTCTGCATTGTATGAAATGATGTGTGTGTTTCTTCATTATTTTAAAAAGATTTTGACACAATGATAACAATCTGGGGCCTTCTAAATAATCAGAATCAGAAATACTTTATTGATCCCAATTTATTTATTGGCATAATATAGAATTCCCTCAAAGTATTTTACTGCTTGGAGTTGCCAGGTGTCTGTAATTTGACTATTAAAACCGTAGTTTGTCCAAAATTTAAATTTAGTTTTAGTGCCTATTCTGGATTAGCTGATATTTAAATGCATGTTGTCTAATTAACTATTATTTTCATTATTAATTAATCTGCAGATTCGTTTCTCACTTAATTAGTAACTCAGTTAGTCATTTACTCAATCAGTTATTCATTTAGTCTATTAAATGTCAAAAAGTGAACAATAGCATCACGTTTTCAAAGCTTTCAAAGTTGATGTCTTCAAACTGCTTGTTTTAATATTAAACACAGCGGAGGAGTTAGATGACAGAATCTGCCAGGAAACACTCTCCTTCCCTGTCACTGCAATGTGTTGAAAAGCTGCTTTTCTTCATGATATGAAGTTTTTTTTCCACATAGAAAACACATGAGTCCCATCACATAGGCACAGGTGTACACGCATAATTTAGTTATAGTTCACACAAAAACTGAACACATTTTAACCAAATCTGACAAGTTTAGCATTTCTTAATATTCAAACTGCTTGTTTTAATAATAATAATATATATATTTTTACCATCATATATGACAAAGAAAAGCAGCAAATCCTCACATTTAAGAAGCTGGAACAACGTAATGTTTGACATTTGTGCTTGAAGAATTACTGAAACAATTTAGTATCAATCCAGATCAAGATAAGTAGCAGTTAATTTTCAGAAGATTGTTTCAGCTCCACATCCTAATCCTAATAATGTGTGATGATAATAATAATAATAATAATAATATAGGAATGTGTGATAATAATCATCTACTGTGTGTTTCTGTGCTGTAGGTTTTACTAAACATACACAAAGAAGAGATGGTGATCGGCATTGCACTGACAGAAGAGAGTCTCCACAGGAGAAACATCAGTCACTTTGGACCCACTACTCTGCGGTCTACCTTGTGCTATGGCATGCTCAGGTAATTCTATAACACTGTTTTCACCAGGTACGTATACAGCTGAGCTCCTGAATTTGTTTAAATGTTTCATTCAATATAAGATTTCATTTCAAATGTTTACTCGGTTGAATGGTTTTGTTTGAATGTTTGAACCGAATGTTTGACACTCCTTGTCCACCTTGGACAGCTACCAAGGTTACGGAGGAAGGAGGAAGAGTTGGTGACAAAAATACTGGCATGCTGCAACCAAAGACTCTTACTTTACAGCAGAAGAATTTTTTTTCATGTTTACACTGATCCGTGGCAAAGGAATATTGAACAATACTTCCATCTGAAAGCAGACATGACTAAGTTGATAGTGAGGTTGACATGTCTGGCCTGACTGTGTACAGACATGTCCAGTACCATCACACTAGCCAAGAACAACTCTTCTCTGTTGAGATAAATCTGCAAGTCACACCTTAATTGTGACAAAATAGACAAATAACCACTCTGTAAAGCACATAAATCAAGCGCTATCGTCAGGTCATGCTGCTGTTAGAATTTCCAAAAGTGAACTGTTTTTTATTCATGAATGAGGTTCATTCAATATATGATCCACAATAAACCTTTGTGATTATATGTTTCAACACTTATCCAGCAATTACACAGGTACTTAGTGAAACAAAGAAATTGTTTGTCCACATTCCAAATGCTGTTTAAAAAGAGCTGCGTAAAGAAATACCAATTATAACAATGTATGTTTGTAACTTGTAATCACAACTAATAATGGTGCAGTTCAGTGTCATGTAAAATGCTGTGGAGCAGTTATTGTTCAGCCATTGAACCACATCGTGTTTATGAGAGTCACGTTCAGAGTTCAGGCAGGGTCAAAACTGTTTCTGCTGGTGTGGTACATTGTAGTGTGGTAGACTCACCTTGCACACTGGGGAAATGATCAAAATCAAGTAAAACCCCCGCAAATCCTCAAATATAGTCTAGTATAATAAAACGGCACGACTGGCCAGTAGAAATGTATGCATTGTGTACATCTGCGGGGGAGCCTTAGGTGGATATGAGTTAGAGCAGCAGTCGTGCTCGGATGATGTCAGTCAGGGTCGGGTACATGGTGGGGGCATCTGAGGAGAGGAACAGCAGAATTGGTGGGTGCTACATGTTGATGTCTTTAAAATGAGTTCATATGATACTAAATCAGATCATTTTTCATTGGTGTTATATTCATACTCTGTTGTCTGTTGGCAGGCTGTGTAAACCTCAGGCATCTGATATAATACTTGATCCAATGTGCGGAACAGGAGCAATACCGCTGGAGGTGAGACATTACATCTGTCCCTAGACTGCAATGTTCTTACAATATGTTTGGCTTAGAAGAAGAAATCATAAAGTGCAAAGAATAAACACAGCACTAATAAACATGTACCATGTACAAAATAAATTGTATGTTTACTTATCACTCATCTCTTAACTGTAATCAGGCTTGCATAGCTTGGCTTTGCTTCACAATCTGTCCGCTTCTTAACGCTATCAGAAAGTAAAAACATTTCCTGAATCATCATGTGGTTTGAAGCAGCGATGCATTTTCATCCATGCACAACCGCTCCGCACCCGCGCCCTGACTGCTACTTTGAGCAATCCGAGTGACTAAGTGGTGGTCTTGAGATCACACCAGGATGACTTTCAAAAATTTCTAACTGTTAACAACTAATGTTGTTCTTCTCCAGGGGGCCATTGAATTTAACAGCTCATTCTACATTGCTGGTGACAACTATGACATGGCAGTTAACCGCACAGTCAATAATATATGTCACATCCAGAAACGGCGGGCAGTCAATGGCAGGTGAGGGGGTGCGACATCTCATGAAGAGGTAGTTTTGATGCACAATTCTGTGTAGTTGACGGTCATCACAATGATTTAAAATCCTTGTTGGATCCTTTCTAACAGTGCATCTGGATTGCCCATTGACACAGTGCGTTGGGATCTGTGCAATTTACCCATAAGGACCAGCTCAGTTGACATAATCATAACTGACATGCCCTTTGGGAAGAGGTAACTAATAACAGTGCTTAATAAATAGTACGAGAAATTATTCCCAAGAAGTTTATTCTTAAACAGTAGATTTATCTTTTATTTTATATCAGCCGTGATGTAAAATGTTTTCTTTGGTTTCTTGAAGGATGGGCTCTAAGAAGAAGAACTGGGACCTTTACCCCTCTTGTCTGAGAGAAATGGCCCGTGTGTGCAGACCAGGCTCTGGAAAGGCTGTTTTGTTGACGCAGGACAAGAAATGCTTTTCTAAGGTAACCGTAATACTCCTACACTTCACGGGAATTCTTACAAAATCTGACACTGTCACATGAGAACTTAAATTTACTAAACCTCAGTGCAAGTCCTGAACTGCCTTTCTGACAACAATTTGTTGGCAGCATGTGCACATGACAGACTGCCTATTAAGGTTACAACAACATCTTTCCTCCGTAGGCTCATTATTCATAAAGCAGCACCGAACACCAATAAACAAATGGGTCAACAAACGCGAGGCAACACACTTAATGTAGTAGCTGCATTGTTGCGCCTTGCTGTCAACGATGCCGAAACCAAAAAAGAATGCCGTTTCTTGACTTTGGAAACATGCTGCCTCTTTTAACCCCATCTTTATTCATCACATCATCATCCATCTTCATCTTAAACAAACGTGATTACTCTTCGGACAGTTTTGGCAACATGCACCTGTTTTCCATTAATGTCGCGTAACTTGCTCGATAGGTGCTGCTTTAATTGGCATTTTGAGGCAGAGACGTTATTCATTTTCACTGGGGGTGGGAACAGGTAGATGCCCCTGCTCAGCAAATCATTGTTGTAATTATCTTTGACTGCTGATGAGAGCCCGGGTGCACTTCTGCACAATCTGCACGCCCTAACCGTGCCATTATTGTGCAGTAGGCATGTGTTCCTAGTATAGTAGGACAATACATAGTCTACGTACCACGATCCACCCAAGGACAATTGTATTTATTTGTATCTCCACCCTTTTATAATCAATGGTTCACGTCAGTGAGCTTGAGATGGAGGCGTGTCACATGTAAAGATTCGACTAAATAGTGCACTGTGTATACAAACTGTTGCCATGGAAGTAATTCTAGAAATAATGCATTTGTGTGTGGACATTTAATATGTAACTCCAGTGAGACTCAGCTAGGACCCTCTTTCCCAGCAAATAAAAAAAATGCAAAGAGTGAGGGAACAAAGACTGTAGGAGGCGTGGCCCCGTGGCTACGTAGTGTGTGGGTCAGGGGACACTGGGGAGACTGACTAGTCATTTCATTTTGTTTACAGTTCAAAAACAAACATGTTTAAGTGTGCAGTACCTGTTTATAGATGATAATAGATGAAATAGTGGAAGCCAAAATGTGTAGTAAACATAACTTGTTGAGAGCACTGTCGACATACTGGCAGTCTGAGGCCACATTCCAAAGCAAAGGAAACAAAAGCAACATTCCTCAGTTGTTCCTTTAACTGGATCTGAAAATAGCCTACATACAAAAGTACAATACACACTGTTCATAATGTGTATTGTCATTTCACATTAGCCAGGATGGATCAAAGTGAAAGGGAGTGAATGTGAAGAAACATGCACATGATACATGCATCATTGAGGGTTGACACGTCATAATTATTATGACCTGATGGTTGATGATTAGGCTATTCTAATCCATCTAATAGAGCAGTTGTTTAGATACTTACGTTTTGACCAATGTGGTGGACAGACAGACCCACATTGAGCTGCTAGCTTGGCTAAAAATATGTATTTGTGAAGTCAGTGAGGTGTTGTGTTTGCATCTACACTTCAAAACAATAACAGTACACTTTTGAAAACACGTTACAAAGTGCTAAGTAAAACACAAAGTCTTTGCATTGCTAACCGATAAAAAGAAATTATTAAAATAATTATAAAGTAAATGCTACAGCATAATGATTATGATGAGATTTGACAGTAAGTTTATTACATTTACATTACATTTAGGCATTTAGCAGACGCTTTTATCCAAAGCGACTTCCAAAAAGGAGCTTTACATAAAGTGCATAGAATCATGGACGAAAACAACAAGATGTCGTATCAAATAATATGAGTGCTGGTGATGCATCACAAGTGCTAAAGATAAATACATCGCTGCCAGTGGCAAAAACGAAAAGAGCATTAAATTCAGAAACAGATTATGTCCGTTCAATCACAGTATAATCAAGCTAGACAACAATTCTAATATAATATATCACACGATATGCTGGACTTTAAGGAACCAATGTGTCACATTTGTTCATTCAGCCTGAAAATCAGGCCTTTAACCTTTAAATATGCCAAATGTTCATCTTTACTTCCCAACTGACTGTTTAGTTTTGCTGGTATTTGGTCATAAACAAAGTTATCAGTTCCATGGAAATCCATGAGAGGAAGTTCAGCTGATGGTCGCTGCTGAGAAGAAGCCTCTTCTTTCGTCTTCGTCCTTTACTTTTGCTCACAGTAAAATCTGGCTCGCTGCAGGAGGATCCCCTGGTTTGTTTTGTAGAGACCCAACGGCCAAGCCGTTCAATGGAAACCAAAGGGTGCTAACACTACCACACAGCCATAGGTAGGGAAATAATCCCAAACACACAACTGGTGTGTGGTGTTCTTGAAGATTGCTGTCAGTTTCCTTTTAAGTGGCATTAAAAGCTGTTATTTTACTTGACATTATACATGAATCGTGTATTTGTTGTACTGTTGCTTACATTATATGTTGGGGCGTGGCGTGCACATGTTGTAGGTGCTATTCATTTCTGAGTGTTATGTATGTGTATCTTTTCTATGTAGATATACGTGTAGGTAGAGGATCAGGTTGGTGTTTTCAGTGACTATGTAGAGGTTGATGTTGCTCTCCGTTGGCAGGAATCTAATCAACAGGCTGTTTAGTTTTTGATGATGTCTGATCTGTTTGTGTCCAATAGGACCAATCAGCTATGGCTCTGTCTTTGAAGCTGATGTCCAGTACTGTAGGTATGACGAAACACTGAACAGGATGTTGAAGATGGCACATACTGTATCTGAACCATGGATGTGTAAAGAGACCCAGGCACAGCGTCGGAGGCGGGGCACATCGTCCTACAAAAGCTGCTCAGTGGAGCATGAAGCCAAAAAAGTTCGACTTCCAGGTATAAAATCACCCGCATCTTGTGACTAGCGTTTCCTCTAACCCCGCCTCCCTCGTGCTCAGTCACATGAACCACGATGACTCTGTAACTCTGGATTTGGTTGTTAGTAAAGTTTACAACTTTTAGGACATAATGATTTAAATAACTGTTTAAGTGTTTCTACTAGAACGTCAAAAAACTAAAATCTGATTCACATTCGTCTCTTTCACAATGTAAGTCCGTGGGGAAAGTCTTTTGAGGCCAGAGGTGTAATTAGACTGTTTGGCCACTGTGTGAAACTGGCTTCAAAGGCTGGAGCACTTCCTTGGGGCTTGATCTGTATCATAGACTGTACCTAAAGATGGCCGACACGTCTCCACTTCCTCCCACTGTACAGAAACCAAGCCTAAATAACCTGGAAACGCTGCCATCCTGCCACTGCTGACATCATTTGGAAACCAGAAAAATGTAACTCTTGAACAAAGAACGAGCTTCACTTTCGGGGAGTTGTCATGTCGTCCATCTTTATATACAGTCTGAGAGCTGAATACACGACTCTGTGGCGCTCAGTGGCTCTACGGTTCTGCAACGCCTACTTCAACCAAAGTTGAAATGTAGAACAGAAAATATAAAGTGTTAAAGTATCATCTTCTTTTAAGCAGAGGTGGACCTGAGACCGGGGTCGTCCCAAAGGTGTCTAATGAAGGTGGAGTCTTTAATGTTAAACATGTAGCATCTGTAACACAGATCCTGGTTTAAACTGAATCAGTACTTTCATCTCAAACAAGCCTTCAGGTGAAGTTCAGATCTGAAGAGTTTCGCTTCACTCGTCCTGATGCATTAACTGTTTTTTTTCTGAAGATTGTAAACCAAATATGCAACAAGGACTATGCAACACGTGAACAACGTTACCTGAATGTAAATGCACTGCAGATAAAGACTTTTCTTCGGCGCACCTGTGTCTCTTGGTTTTTTGAAGAGAGGGGTTCAGTGTTGGCTAATCACAGAAACAACTTGCGCTTTGTGCAACATAAACATGAACCTCAAAGTCACTCACTGGTCTTTTCACATCCAAAGCAACGAACGTGGAAACCTGAAGCACGTAGCAGCGGGTTTCTGTCCAAACACTGAGGACTGAAAAGAGGAAGAGGTGTTCTCTGCTATCTCACCAACGATGACACATGAAAAATGTCTGCATCACAGCACAGAGACAGCAAATGACATTCTACTACAGAGACTAGAACATTTAATTGGCATTAAAGGCACCGCACTGAGCTGGTTTAAATCCTATTTATCAGATCGATTTTAGAATTTCACAAAAGTTTTTTTAAAAGTCTGG